>VZRV01004974.1:0-26422 GCA_013398115.1 Falcunculus frontatus | reverse complement strand
CCTCACCTCCCTGTTACTGTGTCCCTATTCCCCACCTCACCTTCCTGTTACTGTGTCCCTGCTCATTTCCACCTTCCCGTTACTGTGTCCCTACTCCTCACCTCCAGCTTCCCATTACTCCTGCCAGCCACGATCAGGTTCCCCTGCAGTTCCAGGCTCCAGACGGAGCTCTCCAGGTCCCCTCCCCAGGACGGCAGCGGTGAGGATTTGTCACATCCCGCGCAGGCCTCGTCCCCCAGGCTCCGGTCCCCGAGGCTGCGCCGGCGACTGCCGCACCCGCCCTCGTCGGAGCCACACCCCGGGGAGCGGCCGCTGCTCCCGCAGAACCCGGTGGGGCCGTGCGGGGCCGAGAGCCCCGGGAAGTTCATGTTCCTGCAGCTGGAGCTGCCGTGCTCCTCGTACACCTTCCCAACCAGGCTGCTGAAGTCGTATCCCGAGTCCTTGTGGCGGGCACCCACAGCCCGCAGCCGTGGCTCTGACTCGGCTGCCTTGGCGTGCTCCGAGAAGTTGGTGTCGATGAGCGAGGTGAGGTCGGGCTGGTCACAGAACAGGGGGGGCTGGGGGGGGCCCAGCAGCCGTTTGAGCTGGTGACTGCTCTCAAAGGAGTCCTCCAGCCCGTTCTTCCCGTCCGGGCTGGGATCCCAGCCCTCCTGGTAATCGAAGATGCCGCTGCTGTCCCTGCGCAGCCTGGAAGGAGGGACAAAGCTCAGCCCCTCTGCTGGGGCTGTTTCCTGGGAGCACGGGGCTGTGGGGCCGTGGGGCACGGCCAGGGCCATACCTGGGTTTGGGGATGACAGTGAGGCAGTCGCCCGTCTGCGCGTCCCACACGCGGATCTGCCCCACCAGGCAGCAGCTCACCAGCAGCATCCCGTCACTGGCCAGGCACTCGATGTCCTGGGGGGAAGGAAGGACAAGCACAGCTCAGTGTGGCACCACCGAGGCCTCGGGATCCTGAGCACAGCCTGGCGTGGCTGAGGGGCTGCAGAGATAATGGGGTTTATGTCAAAACTGGCTGGTTTAGGAAGCGAGGGACAGTGAGGACATGGATGTCCCTGGAAGTGTCCAAGGCCAGGTTGGATGGGGCTGGGAGCAGCCTGGGATAGTGGAAGGTGTCCCTGCCCATGGACCAGGTGGGACTGGGTGAGTTTCAAGGTCCCTTTCAACCCAAACCACTCTGTGATTGTGGGATTGCAGGATCTCGGCCCAGAGACCTCAGTGTGCACTGGACTGTGGCAAATCCAACAGACTCTGTCTGTCTTGCCTTTCCCTTCCGTCCCAGGGGATGATAGCATCAGGAACAGAGGTGCAGCTCCTCTGGGAGACACAGCATAGCATTTTAAACTCATCTATCTCGATGCCCAAGAGTTTTGTTTCATCTCAGAACAGGAAGAATCCCAGAATCATCCTGGTTGGAAAAGCCCTCCCAGATCACTGAGTCCAACCTGTGACTGATCCCCACCTCGTCACCCAGCCCAAAGCACCGAGTGCCACATCCACTGGACCTCAGGAATGTGGAGATATCCCAGCAAAGCAAGCAATGGAAGCCAGAGGTGCTGATGGTGGGAATTGCAAAAAGCAAGTCCCAGGAGAAGATGAGAACACGCTGCACGAGTTTCACGCTACAATATCCTTTCTTGATGTATTTATTTCTGAGCTGGACCTACCATGAGGTGTCCCCTGAGGACCAGGGGCACAATCTCAGTCTCAGGGGGGGAGTAGCCGTAGTCATCGCAGGGCAGGTCCCCCCTCCGGCGCCGGCCCGGCCCGTTCTGCCCGTAGTTCTTGGGGCACAGCACCCGGTACAGGCAGAACAGCAGCAGCACCAGCAGGATCCCCGAGGCCAGGCCCAGAGCAGCCACCCTGGGGGGAGACACAGAGACACGAAGGTAAGAAAATAAATTCCAGTTTCTAGTCCAAGGATAGATTTGGGAAATGCTGTGCCAGGATTACTCATGTGCTGCTCTGAATTTCTCAGCTGAGAAAGCTTTTCAACAAATTACAGAGATTTGTTGGAAATTAAGGGGGGTTTTAATGGGAAAATGACAATTTCAACAAGATTTTGAGGCTTTTCAGTAAGGAAAGTGAGGAGTAACTATGATTTAAGAAAACACCAGCTGGGGACTGGGATAACACAGTGTGTTCAGCACTTGCAGATTCAGGCAGGGGGTTGTGAGCCATCCTCTCTGGAGAGAAGGAAGCTTCTTGCACCAGAGTTTGATCTAACACCCAATAAATCATTATCAAATGATATCCAGGTGCTGGCTGCCCCATCCCTGGAAGTGTCCAAGGCCAGGCTGGATGGGGCTTGGAGCAGCCTGGGATGGTGGAAGGTGTCCCTGCCCATGGCAGGGGGTGGCACTGGGTTAGTTTTAAGGTCCCTTCCAACCAAACCATTCTGGGGTTCTATGAAATCACAACATTTATACCCCCACATCGACCTCCTGTCCTCATCACCCAGTGATCAGCCCCATATTGCATCAGGAGCACTAAGAGCCTCCATACACAACCCATTCCTGCCCTCAGCTGATGGAAAACTGCCAGGAGAGATCAATTTAATTTTGCACTGGAGCCTCCCAAGCATCCCGAGCTTTGGCACTGAATTTTTGTGAGCTTTTTTGGTCTCCCAGCAAAAGGACCAGCCCAAAGCAGCTCCGGAGCCCCCCTGGGGTTGAGGCAGGGTCAGGAGGCTGTGAGAGGACATTTTACTTGTAAAGGGTGACATCCTGGTGGCCGTGGGGCTGTGCTGTGTGCTCTGGCTGGGATCCTGTGTCCAGCTTCCCGGTGCTGCCCGCCAGGAAGGGGTGGTAGCGTGAGGCCTCCTGGGGATGCCGCATCTCCAGGGCCTCCTGCGGGTTCAGGTACAGCGTGACAGGGATGGCTGGAAGGATGCTGATGTACCTGAGGAGGGACAGGGAGAACAGCTCAGGAGTGACACGAGGGGACACGTGACTGGGCAGCCATGGCAGGTCTCAGGGCGCTTTCAGTGCGTTAACCTCAGGTGCTCTGAACTAAAGATCTCCTTGGAAATATTCTCCTCTGAAGTTATTCTCCAAGTTTTAACCCTTCAAAGAGCCAGCAGTGTCCTGATGAGATCAAATGGATCCCATGAATTTAAGCAAGGATCTCGTTTCCTGTGCACTGCAGGCTGGGAAGTCTCACCAAGAAGCTTCTTCAGCTCAGAGGTCTCTTCCTCATATGTACTATTTCCATCACTTACAGATGATTGTATCAGAGAACTGTGGAATTATTGAGGTTGAAAGAGCCCTCTGACACCATCAAGTCTGACTGTTCCCCCCAGCGCTGCCAAGGCTGCCACCAACCCATGTCCCCAGGTGCCACATCCACAGGGCTTTTAAATCCCTCCAGGGACGGGGACTCCACCACTGCCCTGGGCAGCTGTGCCAGGGCTGGACAGCCCTTTCCAGGAGGAATATTCCCAATACCCCCGGAACCTCCCCTGGCCCAGGCTGAGGCCGTTCCCTCTCCTCCTGTCCCTGTTCCCTGGGAGCAGAGCCTGACCCCCCCCGGCTGCCCCCTCCTGTCAGGGAGTTGTGCAGAGCCACAAGGTCCCCCCTGAGCCTCCTTTTCTTGTTTTGCAAAATTTAAAACTTCACTTCCAGGGTCAAGGAAGACACAAGACACCAAGCACATAAAACACCCAAGAGCACAGAGAGACACAACCCTGATTCCCAGAGGAACAGCCCGGGGGGGTTTGTGAGCTCTGCCCACCCCAGAGGACCTGCCCAGCAGCTCCTCCCAAACACACCCGGAACGAGCCCCATGGAACCAGGTTATGTGAGTCGGAAGCATGAAGGACAGAAGAAGATAAACTCTTGGGGTCAGCTGCCCAGATCCCAGTGCCTGTGGCACTCCATGCCACCCCACTTGCCTCTTGGCCAGGGTGATGTTGTAGTAGCTGAAGAGAGCTGGCCAGTGCCTGAAGGAAAGCTTCCTCCAGATCTCCTCATCCTCTGCTCCCCAGGTAACCTCTGCCTCCGCTCCCAGCTCCACCTGCCCGTTCCCTCTGCCCTCTGGTCCCTGGGCCCAGCTGTGCTGGTTCGGCTCCAGCCCCGACTTCTGCTCCCGCTGCTGCGTCTGGTTCTCCGACAGCTGGATGGGCTCCGATGGGAACACGGACAGGTCGATCTTGGGGTCCCCAGCAGGCAGGACCCCTCCAGGAACGGGCATGGGAGGCAGACCTGTGTCCCCCAGGGGACTCTGCTCGGTGACCTGCGACGTGAGGTAGGTGCGGAGCCCAGCAGGATCCGTGTAAACCAGGATTCCGATCCAGATCACTGTCCCGGCCTGTGCAGGATGAGCAGAGACAGCTCCCTTCAGTGCCACCACCCTGTCCCCTGCCTGAGCTGACCCATGGCACCCCAGCCACAGGTACCCCACATTTCCTGCAGCCTCACTGCCAGCACTGCTCCTTGGGGAAGATTTGGAGCACTGCCCAGCACACACAGAACCCGGACGCTGCTTTTCCGTGACCCATGTGATGGTCAGAACCCAACTTCTCTCCCCAAACACACAGCAGGAAGGAGACTCTGTGCTGGCAGCTGGGACCAGCGTGTCTGGCACATCCAAACAGGGCTGGGTTTTTTGATCCACAGTTGTGCAGGAACCACTGCTCTGGGACCGTGTGGGGATTTAAACAGCCAGTGTTGGCTGATTGGGCTGGGAACACAGAGATCCCTCTAATTCCATTAGAGACATCCAAAACAGAGACAGGGGAGACACACAGGGGCAGATGTGGTGTGGCTGCAGAGGTTCTAAAGGATGAAACCTTAAGCAAAATATCTCCTAAATGTCTTTAGTCCATACGTGCAGGAACAAACTGTGATTTCTGCTTGTAAAGACTCAGCCAGCCTTGGAAATCTGCTTCTGGATCCCGAGGGGCAGCACCAGACTCATGTGGGAACCAGGACATGGAGGTGAGGGGCCTGGCCGGGGCGGTGCCCAGGGGAGTGGGCAGTGGTGCCAGGCTGGCCAGGGCGGTGCCCAGCAGGGTGGGCAGTGGTGCCAGGCTGGATGGGGCGGTGCCCAGGGGAGTGGGCAGGGGTGCCAGGCTGGCCAGGGCGGTGCCCAGCAGGGTGGACAGGGGGTGCCAGGCTGGCCAGAGTGGTGCCCAGGGGAGTGGGCAGTGGTGCCAGGCTGGCTGGGGCGGTGCCCAGCGGGGCGGGCAGTGGGGGCAGGCTGGCCGGGGCGGTGTCCAGCAGGGTGGACAGGGGGTGCCAGGCTGGCTGGGGCGGTGCCCAGCGGGGCGGGCAGTGGGGGCAGGCTGGCCGGGGCGGTGTCCAGCAGGGTGGACAGGGGGTGCCAGGCTGGCTGGGGCGGTGCCCAGCGGGGCGGGCAGTGGGGGCAGGCTGGCCGGGGCGGTGTCCAGCAGGGTGGACAGGGGGTGCCAGGCTGGCTGGGGCGGTGCCCAGCGGGGCGGGCAGTGGGGGCAGGCTGGCCGGGGCGGTGTCCAGCAGGGTGGACAGGGGGTGCCAGGCTGGCTGGGGCGGTGCCCAGCGGGGCGGGCAGTGGGGGCAGGCTGGCCGGGGCGGTGTCCAGCAGGGTGGACAGGGGGTGCCAGGCTGGCTGGGGCGGTGCCCAGCGGGGCGGGCAGTGGGGGCAGGCTGGCCGGGGCGGTGTCCAGCAGGGTGGACAGGGGGTGCCAGGCTGGCTGGGGCGGTGCCCAGCGGGGCGGGCAGTGGGGGCAGGCTGGCCGGGGCGGTGTCCAGCAGGGTGGACAGGGGGTGCCAGGCTGGCTGGGGCGGTGCCCAGCGGGGCGGGCAGTGGGGGCAGGCTGGCCGGGGCGGTGTCCAGCAGGGTGGACAGGGGGTGCCAGGCTGGCTGGGGCGGTGCCCAGCGGGGCGGGCAGTGGGGGCAGGCTGGCCGGGGCGGTGTCCAGCAGGGTGGACAGGGGGTGCCAGGCTGGCTGGGGCGGTGCCCAGCGGGGCGGGCAGTGGGGGCAGGCTGGCCGGGGCGGTGTCCAGCAGGGTGGACAGGGGGTGCCAGGCTGGCTGGGGCGGTGCCCAGCGGGGCGGGCAGTGGGGGCAGGCTGGCCGGGGCGGTGTCCAGCAGGGTGGACAGGGGGTGCCAGGCTGGCTGGGGCGGTGCCCAGCGGGGCGGGCAGTGGGGGCAGGCTGGCCGGGGCGGTGTCCAGCAGGGTGGACAGGGGGTGCCAGGCTGGCTGGGGCGGTGCCCAGCGGGGCGGGCAGTGGGGGCAGGCTGGCCGGGGCGGTGTCCAGCAGGGCGGGCAGGGTGCCATCCCCCAGACGTACCATGATGAGGCGCTGGGCCAGGCGCGTGCGGGCGAAGAAGTAGATGACGCGCAGGCGCTTGGGCAGGCGCAGGTTGCGCAGCGAGGACGGCTGCAGGGTGATGGTGTGCGGAGTGTGCGGTGCCGCCGGGCGCAGCGCGGGGGGCCGGGCACGGCACGGGGCCTTCGCCGGTGCCAGGCACGACTCGGGGGGCAGCCGCTTGTTCAGGTCGGCCAGCTGGAACAGACAGGGAAAGGTGAGGGATGAGGGGGGAGAGGTGAGGGATTCTTTCCCCAGGGTCATGGTGGTGACTCTGTCTCCTTCCAGCCCATTTACCCCAAATCAGCACATTTATAGACTCATGGAATCATGGAATGATTGGGATGGAAGGGACCTTACAGCTCATCCAGTGCCACCCCTGCCATGGCAGGGACACCTTCCACTGTCCCAGGCTGCTCCAAGCCCCATCCAACCTGGCTTTGGGCACTGCCAGGGATCCAGGGGCAGCCACAGCTGCTTCGGGCACCCTGTGCCAGGGCCTCCCCTCCCTCACAGAGAAGTTCTTCCCAATATCCAATCTAAACCTTCTCTCTGCCAGTTTGACAACATTCCCCCCTATCCTGTCACTCCAGGCTCTTGTCCAAATTCTCTCTCCATCTTTCTTTCCCTTCAGGTCCTGGAAGGCCACAATTAGGTCTCTAAGCTTTTCTTCACTGGGCTGAATAATCTCAATTCTCTCAGCCTTTCCTCACAGCAGAGCTGCTCCATCCCTCCAATCAACCTGATACCTCCCGTGGATTTGCTCCCACAGCTCCAAATCCTTCATGAGAGTGTCTTTTCCCTCAAGTGTCCTGTTCCCAATCCCTGTGTGTGTAACCAAGCAAGTACAGAACCAGAACTTTAACAGCTCAGGATGAGAGGAAACAGCCTCAAATTTATCAGGGAAGGTTTAGGTTAAATATTAGGGAAAATTTCTTCCTGGAATGGGCTGTCCAGCCCTGGCACAGCTGCCCAGAACAGGGGTGGAATCCCCATCCCTGGGGGATTTAACAACCACGTGGATGTGGCACTTGGGGACACGGGTCAGTGGTGCACACACAGTGGTGGTGCTGGGGAATGGTTGGACTCCATGCTCTTAAAGGCCTTTTCCAACCTCAGTGAATTTATGATTCTTTTTCCCTTTAGGGAGTGAACTGCTCGGGCTGTGCTCCCTCTCCTGCCCCGAGGCCAGGGCATGCCCCGTGCCCACCTCCATGCGGCGGATGTCGATGGACAGCACCGTGGTGAAGAAGAACATCTGCAGGAAGAAGTCCGACACCAACCCGACCACAGCGAAGAGGCAGAACTCCTGGGGATGGGACACAGGGATCAGCTCCCATTTCACCTCAGAACAAGAGACACTCAGCACAGTTTTACTGGCAAACCCCATTATCCACCTCTTGTACTGGCTGAGAGTTTAGGGCTGGATGAGTCCATGTGAGAATCCAAGAATATTTATTCGGATTCCGATTCTTTCTTCTTTATGGCCACAATCCATCAAAACCCTGGGACTCTGCTCCCAGGGAACAAGGGACAGGATGAGAGGAAAAGGATTCAGGTTGTGCCAGGGGAGATTTAGATTAGAAATTAGGCAAAATTTCTCCCCCAAGAGGGGCTATTGGGCACTGGAAGTGCCCAGGGCAGGGGTGGAGTCCCCGTGCCTAGAGGGATTTAACAGCTGTGGCACTTGGGGACATGGGTTAGTGGTGGCCTTGGCAGTGCTGGGGAACAGTTGGACTTGATGGTCTCCATGGCTTTTCCAACCCAGACAATTCCCTGACTCTGTGATCCTACTGCCCACTGCAGTGCCTCAGGCTGTGTCCTGCCAGCCCAGGGCAGCCCCAGTCACCTGGATGGCCGGGACCAGGGTGAAGTATCCGATGAGGATGATCCCGAGCTCTGTTGCCATGTTCTTCATGATGGACCAGCTCTCGTTGCTCAGGCCTGGGGAAGGGCAAGGACAGGTCAGGGGAGCCTCTTCACTGTGCCACACATGAGCACAGCAAAAGGAGCTGAATTTCCCCTCTTTAAATCTACAGGCGACAGGCCAAAAAGGCCCTTCCAGGCTAAAATTCCTGAGTGCAAAGGCCCATTGAAGCTCTGAGTCCTGTTTCCCATCTAGGATCCAAAGCACTTGTATTTTTAAAACTAAAATCAGCATCACTCTAGAATCTCTTCTCCCTGATGTTTAGAAACAGCTTTGAAGATTGCAAATCCCATTTATCCTGGTGTGAGCACACTCAAATCCTTCCACAGGTACAGAGCATTTATAGAATGGAAAAGATAATTGTGTCACACATTCAAGGGAATTTTGTAGCACCTGTGTTCTGCACTTCAGATACCCATGACCTGAGGACACAGTGCTCAGTATCCACGCCAGGAGATCCAGCTCTCCCCTACTAATATTTTTTCATATTTATTTAGCCTGTTTCAATCAACAATCCCAAAAAGCAGTGCCCACAATGACAGCATTCTATTCTCGGAATTCAAAACAAAAAGCTGCACAGCTCACCTTGTTTCCTTCACAGACCTGAATTAGACCATTCCCCCTCTCCAGTGCCTGGCTTTCCCCAGTTTTCCCTCTCTGCAGTCTCCCAGAGCAGGATCCTACCTTGGGCAATGCGGAGCTTCACCTCCAGGTCCACGGGCGTGGACACAACGGATTTGGTGAGGACCAGCACGTTCTCCAGGCCAATCACCACCACCAGGTATGGGAATATCTCTCTGGAGGAAACAGAGGCAGAACTGAGGAGGAGATCGGTGGCGAAAAAGAAGGGAAAGAGGCAAGTTTGGAGCAAACACACCCCTGGGAGTTGAGGTGAGGAGACACCACCCTGTGCCCCAATCCCTTCCCTCAGTGTCACACTGTGACAAGGAAAAGGTTTGTGTTTCCTCTGCCTTGGGCAGACATCACCATTTTTGCAAAGCTGCAGGAATTCCTGGGAAATGCCCACTGTGGAGCACCACTGAATTAGTCTTGGTGCTTCCCAGGGTGGGGACAGAGCCTTTTGCTCTCCAGCATCGGGTACAACCACAGACATGGACCCGGAACACCCTGTGAGGGACTGGGGGGTGGGTAATCAGCCATCAGGGATGGGGCAGGGAGCGTGTCCCACCTCCTTTAAGGATCATCCCAGTGCCCCCCCTGCCATGGGCAGGGACACCTTCCACTGTCCCAGGCTGCTCCAAGCCCTGTCCAGCCTGGCCTTGGACACTGCCAGGGATGGGGCAGCCACAGCTGCTCTGGGAAATCCATTCCAGTCCCTCACCACCCTCACAGGGAAGGATTTCTTCTGTCTATCTCACCTAAATTTCCCCTCTTTCACTGCTCCTTGTCCTATGACTGTAGTTCCTGATGAAGAATCCCTCTCCAGCTTCCCTGTAGGCTCCCTCAGACACTGGAAGGGGGGAATGTCAGTGAATGTCCATAGTGAGTGAAAAACCACCAATACCAAGAAGCCTCTCATGGGCAGCTTCTTGTTCATGCCCAAGAATCCAAAATTCAGCAAGACCAGCACAGGCCTGCCTTTAATTAAAGCATTTTTAGCTCATAACTGTGTGAGCCTTCCAGGCAGCACCAGGACAGGACAGAGATGGGAGAGAAGCTCCTTAGGGATGGGAATCTCTAAACAGAGAGAATGGAGCTACTGCAGGAGGAGGCTGTGGGAGAGCCTGCTCAGCTCCAGGAATAACGTGTTATCCCAACAATTCCTCCTGCTTTAGGCACACAGAGCCAACTGCTCAGCAATAAGGAACCTCCAGGAGGACTGGCCAGCAGAGGAGCACATCCCCTGCATCCCTGGGGAGCAGCTGATGGTGATCCTGCCCAGCAGTGTGCCCAGTGTATCACAGGACTCATTCCCCAGCCTGGGGGCTCTGAGGAGCTGCTCCCACAGCGTTCCCCGTGCACCCCCTGGCAGGGCTGGCACGTACCCTCCGTTGAGCGTGGGCGTGAGGCCGAACAGGGTGCAGAGCCCCACGGACATGAGCAGGGAGCTGAGCACCGTCACCACCGCAGCCAGCGCCAGGCCCCACTTGGACTTCACCATGTCGATCTTCCCTGGAAAACAGCGCCCAGCCCAGGTCACCAGGGAAAGCCAAAGGAATTTATGCCAATGGAGGCAGGATGCTCGTCCTGAGTGGCTTCAGGAGCTCACTGGATATCCCCAGAAGGGAAGGTACTGCAGTGCTCGTGTCTGAAATGCAGCTCCCAGAGCCTCCCATTGCAAGGGTGGGACAGGGGACAATGCTGGTTCACAGCTCACACCAGTCCCAGCACTGCACTGAGGTGGGAAAAAAGGAACTGAAATGCGGCCAGAGAGGTCTAAACCCCCCAGCTCAGAACATGTGTCTGCTCTGTCTGATAATGGATGAAACAAACTGGGAAAAAAGGCATTCCTGTGGCATCTAAGGGTGCTAAGACCAAAAACACCTTGGGAGATATCAGAGAATCATGGAATAGTTTGGGTTGGAAGGGATTTTAAAGGTCCACCGTTCCACCCTCTGCCATGGGCAGGGACACCTTCCACTATCCCAGGCCTTGGACACTTCCAGGAATGGGGAAATACCTCCAGCTGGGGAGGTGCATCACAAGGAATAACACCACACTGGCTAAGAGGGACAAATTAGCAGCAATCAGGTAAACGGTTACTAATTCTCCCCACGACAGTTCAGGGTAAAATTACAGTACCACCTCTCCTGCTGAAAGAGGCAGGAAGTGCAGTGGTGTTACAGACAGGAGTGTGCAGCCCTGACCCCATACCCAGGTGCCAGGAGTGCAGGTGCCCCCAGACCTACGTGTGGAGAAGTAGATGTAGGCAAAGAGGATGATGTAGGTGGTGACGAGCGGGATGAGCTCGGCGATGCCGATCTCCTCCTTGAAGTGCACGTGGACCACGTTCTCCTCCCGCAGGCTGCAGTTGGGGCTGGGGTGCAGCAGCTTCAGGCGGGAGCGGAGGCTGCTCAGGAACCTGGGGAAGAGCAGCACGTCACTCACCCTTTCCCAAAGAGGGAATCTCCATGGATTCACAGGGACCAGCAAAGCGGGGCTCTCTCCAGGCCTCGCTCCCAAACCTGCTCTTTGCTGGCCCAAACCACCCAGACCTTGATTTCTGCGAGGGTTTGCTGTGCAGACTCACCAGAACTTTATTTAAAGCAAAGGCTCACTAATCACAATCTGGGCCGGGTGGAACAGAACATGCCATGGCCTCAAACAGCCCTGGAATTTTCTCAGAATTACAGAATTCGGTGTAAAAATGGCTGATGGAAGGTGCCACGCAATGGCCCTCAGGGCTCAGTGCTCTGGAAAAGCAAATTTCGACTCCCATGCTGCCAATTCCACCCCAGGCATCCCTTGGGGAATTCTGTGCATCTCAGAGTCCTCAGGTCCACTCAGTCCATGCCAGTTTGGCCAACACTGCCAGAGTGTTTTCACCAGTCGAACCAGTGCTTACTGGAAATCAAACCAGTCTGAGTACAAGGAATTGGTCAAACCAGAGCCACTGGGCCCTGGATACCACAGGAACCCCCCCTGGCAGCTCTGGATGCTACAGACACCCTTTCTGAAGAGGAACTGAGAACTGAGAGTATTTTATTTCCTTAAAACACAGCGAGTTTTCTCCCCAGAAAAGCACCTTCAGAGATGCAAGATACTCTAAACCCCAAGGAAACGGAGGTTAAAGAGAACCATGCCAAGATGAGAGTGGAGAAAACAGCAGCTGTGCCCAGAGCAGCCCTCACCTGGAGTCGTAGTGCTGCAGCCCCAGGGTGACGGTGTAGGACACCACGCGCCGCCGGTTGTACAGGTTGACCCCGCTGTACCTGCCAGGCAGCCCGAACAGCAGGTCTGCAGAGACAGGGATGGGCATCAGGGAGCAGCACACACACACACGAGATGGGGGCAGGAGCAGTGGGAATGGCTGCTTTTATCCCATGGGATATCCTGCACTGCCCCGTGCTCGGGGGGAGACCCCACGGATGGGGTTAACCCCTGACGCAGGCTCCACGTGCTCCAGCCACAGAGAGCTCACACTCCGGATGCTCAAAAATAACCTTTAAAGCAAACTTCCTCCAGGGTTACAAACCCCTTTTGAGACATGTAATAGAATACTTTATACACTTCCAGAACTTTGAAGTTTCTTTAAAACCGAAGGATTCAACCTGCATTTAAACCAGCATTTCCTCTGGCATTGTGGAATCACTAACAATCCCACACATGGTAAGAGGGTTTTTTTTATAATTAAGAGATAAAATACTTTTATGATATCCATTGTCAGCTTGGGCTGTGTGCAAGGAATTAGAACACACCAGGGAGCAGGATGAATATTGATTTATCTGTGGCAGTGAAGCAGCCTTTGAGTGTGACAGAGGGAAAAGCCAGGCTGGAGCATGAGTAGAGTGAGAGGAACAAAACCCTGCTATTTTTACCTGCAGAAAGGAGCCTGAAACCCTGCTATTTTTACCTGCAGAAAGGAGCCTGACTGAGTGATTTGTTCGCTTCCCACAAATACAGATCAGGGCTCCAATACAATATAAAGTGAGAGACAACAAAGACTGGGCAGCTTCGGCTGCTGTGAATGACAGAATACTGCCCAAATTGGCACTACCAGCAATCCAGGTGTTGGAATTAGCAAGGATGGAATAACAATGAAGCTGTAGGCAACTCTCAGCTTCCCTGGCTCTCCAGCCCCTCACCTTTGAGAGTGGCTGACGTCTGCAAGGTCTTTGGTTCATGCTGGTGGATGGTTTTGATGATATCTGGGTCGGCGTTGAAGCGCTCGCGGTCGTTCTGCCAGAAGTTCCCCGGGGACAGCAGCAGGCAGCCGTGCTCTGGGAGCAGATTGCGCAGCTTCCTGAGGCCGGGCAGCAGGTCTGTCACCTGGAGACAAACCTCCTCCAGGCTCCTGACCCCGGAGCTGAAAGGCAAACACAGGGCTGTGGGACCAAAGCGAGGCAAAGGCAAAGCTTTCGGAGAGGAGCATCCCAGGGACCTGCCTCAGGTGTCGCTGCTCTTCTTCCTCACAGCTGAGAACAGGAGCTGGGTTTCCCTGGAACTGTGAACAGGCTGCAGAGCTCCATCATCATTCCCTGGGTGCTGCCTGACCACCAGCTCTTGCTCCTCACCCATCTCCGGTGCCACACTTTCATTTCCACGTTTAAGACACTTCCACTGAATGGAGAAACTCTCTCTGGAATTCTTCCAGACCTCAAACCCCTCTCCACACCTCTCTCCACACATGCAATGGGATATTTTACAGGAATCCTGTTCAGCTTTCCTGAGGTGGATCCCCTGAGGTGTGTAAGTGCTCTATAATGCACACAGGATTCAATGCCTGCACCTGGGTGTGGTGATTTCCCAACTCCTCTGCATTGTGTGGAAAGGAGAATCTCCTTAGAGGTCCAGAATTCCATACAGGTGTAACTGGTATTGATGCCTTAGGTTTTAACTTTTATATTTTCAAATTCTGTACTGCTCAGAGTGTAACTCTGAAGTTCCTTGGAGCCTGGAATTCCTGCTCTCTCGTACTGGGCAGACAGAACAAAGCCTCTCCAGGCTTTGCCTTCAAGGACAGCCAGGCTGCTTTTAGGCCCAAAATGTGTAAACTAAAGATTCTAAGGGGGGCAAGCTGAGGGGAGTTACATCGTTAAACTGGGGCTTTAATTGGAGAATTAACCCTGATATGCAAATGATCCAAACCTATCAAAGTGTGAAGAACTCGTGACCTGGGGTCCATCTTGGGGTCCAATTTTTTTGGAAGCAGCCTCTGGCTCCCCCAGGGTGTACCTTGAAGGCCCTTCAAATAAATACCTGTCTTTATTCCCTTCCTCTTGTCTAGTCTCTGTTTCTAGGTGGCTGCAGGAGGCATCAGTATGAACTGGAACCTGTGTTTGACATAATCCTTATCAACCACTAATTCAAGCAAGACTCAGCTTGGGTTTCCAGCAGGCCCTGGTGGGAAGGGTCAGTGACAGAGCAGCTGTTGGGACAGACAAGTGTAACTGGACATCTCAGCCCAGCAGGAGCTGATCTGCTGCTTGTCACCTGCTCAGGTAACTCAGGCAGGACGAGTGTCTCACTGGGAGTTACTGTTACTGTCTTGCAGGGTTTTATTCTGGCTCCACGGGGTTAACACTGGTCTGGCATCTCCCAGCTGCCCAAAAACACCTCGCTGCTGAAGTGAGGTCTAAAGATGAGCTGCATTTCTGACTGACAGACACCTCACCAAACTTTCCCAAAACAGAACTCTTCTGTACATTTCCCTGGACAACCTTTACAATTTTTAATTGGCACTGGAGCTCATACCTCTTTAATTACTCCCAAGGATGCTAAAAAGCTAAACTTAGGTTTTAAAAACAGAAAAGTTCATTTAACTGGCTTTAATGGAAAAAGTATTCTCTGTTACACTGCCAAAGTCTGTTTATGGTTACCTGGGGAAAAGTGAATGACTTCACACACTTTTGTGATTGCAGATCATCAAGAAAACATTTTAGGATATGACACCCTTAAAGGGAAACTTTGGCAGTTACCAACCAGGGATGTTTGGTACTGTGGATCCAACAAAAACCCCAGAGTAATGTTTCTGGGAAGGGTGGGAAAATCAATCTCTTACAAACAGCTCCAGTTTTACCTGCTTCTGCTGCAGCTAACATCAAACAGCTCCCTGTGCCTCCTGCAGCACAACGGGATAAGTGAAGTAATTAAAGATTAGAACAAAGGAGCATAATATTTAGGATGCATTCTGCTCACAATTCCCCTGTTTGACAGGTGACAAAAGCAGAAGGGAGCTGGCATTTAGCAGTTGATTATCAAGGCTTAATGCTAACACAGAACCACTCCCTGCAGCAGGCCCAAATACTGCAAAGCTCAGTGCTACTCTGCAGGCAGCTGCACACAAAGGGATGGCAGCTTGGGACAGAAAAGACATGGTTTTTATGGTTCTAATTCAGGAGGAAGATAAACCCAAACCTGCATTCCCTTGGAAAAGAACACAATCCACCTTCACTTGCCCACCTCAGGGATATAAGCACTCACCCACCACAGCACAACGCTTCAGCTGAACTCCAACAAATAAAAACTCAGGAAGGAGTACAGATTTATCAATACATTGATGATGTGTTGGTAGGAGGTGAGGAGGAAAGTGCAGTAAGAACAGCAGAGGAAATATGGAATAGATTAAATGGGGAGGAGATAGAAGTACCCTCAGCTAAGAGCCAAGGCCCCTCTAAAGAGGCAGAATTCCTGGGAACTGGGGGGTAGCAGGCCAAGCTGTAATTCCAGATGAAACCATTACAAAATTAGAAGCTTTATCTACTCCCACAACTGAAAAGGAACCTCAAAAGATACTTTGGGATATTGGAGAAATCATGTTCCTGGATTTTCTATAATAGCAAGACCCTTGTACACATTAATGGGGAAAACCCAAACCTGGCAATGGCTTGACAGCCACAAACAGGCTTTGCAAGAGAGATAGAGATAAAAATAGAGGAGTTAAAAACATCAATCACTTGGACCAGCTCATCCCAGTGATCCTGTAACGGCTGAATGGGATTTTGCTGAACACTGGATTTACTGTAATGTGTTCCAGAGAGGGTCACAAAGACCCAAACAACCATTAGGGTTCAGTTCCACAGCATTTGAAGATACCAAAAAGAGAAACACTGCCTGGGAAAAGGGATTATTATCCCTGACCTGAGCTCTTGAATAAGTAGAAAAAGTAGAAAAAGTTCAACAGCATCAACCTGCGAAAATCCAAGGACCTTTCAGTCCTTTTCAGGACCTTTTCATCACTGGGCAGTGATGCAGAGGCAATTGCACAAACAGTGACAGCACACAGAGGGGGTGTGTGTGTCTCAGGGGTCACAGATCAAATGGATGGCACTGAAGGGCCTAAAACCCTACAAAATTCAGAGAGCTGTGACTCCAGACAGGTCAGCTTGACAACAGCCATAAATCTAGTCCTATACTGGATGCTCCTGCTTTCACTTCACACTCTGGAGCTGCAGATGTCTGGTTCCCTGATGCCTCAGCCAAACACACGGATGGGAAATGGAGGTACAGAGCAGTTGCTCTGAACATTGAAACACGAGTGGAAGTAGTGGAAGAAGGAATAGGAAGTGCACAGGTGGGAGAGTTAAAGGCTGCACTGCTGGCAGTAAAGGAGAAAACAAAGACAATCTGTGGTGATTTTATGCACTCTGGGCTGCCAGTTGTGTCAGTGGGAAGGGCTGGACTGGCAAGTGAAGGGAAAAGAGGCTTGGCAGAAGGAAAATTGGAAGTGGTTGTTGTTACAGGCTCCATCCCATGGACAAATCCACACAGGGTGGGTCAGAGCTCATGCAGATGGCCAAGCTTTACAGATTTATTGGAACAACAAGGTGGATCAGCTGACAGAAATCACAAAGATGAAAGCTGATCAGTCGGAAGCTCCACAACAACTGGTGTGGATTGGGTGAGTGGTTACTTTGGAAACTGGGGCATACTGGACAAAAAGCTCTATTTTTTTCAGCACAAAGCAGGGGCTGGCATTGACCAGGAAGATGTGTCAAGGCATTCTCACACAGTGTCCCCAGTGACAGCTGAGGCTTGAACAAAACCATCCAGACCTGGCACTGCTTTTACAGATCGAAAGTAACAAAACACTCTTGTCCTCTTGGCAAGGAGATTCTCTTGGGTGTCTGAAGACATCCAGTGGTTACAGGTGCACGTGAACAGGGGTGGGAGTGGTCTCTGGGCTCTCAGTCACCACCCAGAGCAGGAACACTGCTGCCAAAGCTACTGTCTGGGGTCTCAGTGACTGGTTTTCCAGCCTCCCCTGTCCCAGACTCTACAGAGTGACAATGAGACATAGGGCTTTAAATTTTAGGTAAAAATATTTAAATATTAAGGATTTTAGTTAAATGATGGCTTTAATAGGGTTAACTAAGACAAATTTAGTTGGAGTTAATGAAGGAAATGAATAATTAGCTAGGGAAGCCAGATGGCTAGAGTTAAGATTTTAAGATTTATAAGATTATTGTCTATTATTTAATGTTTGATCAGCCATGTGTATGATAGAAAGCAAGCAACATTAAGCAACTAAGACTAAAGAAAAACTGGACAAGTACAAATCACCACATCTGCAATGCATTTAAAGGTAGAAGGGAGGGGAACTGAGAGTTCCCAGGGGACAATTTGTATTGTCAAAACCCAGCAAGGCGAAAAGTTCAAAGAGAGGAAGACAAGTTTTACTTCATCAAGTGAGACCTCACCCTCAATTAAAAGACCCCTAACCCATTTCAAGAGAACAGCTACGCATGCTTAATGACTTTTTGGCTAATTACCATACGAAGAGGGGAATGGGAGGTGTTTATATTATCAATATGTATTTGTGTTTTGAATATTCATAACTTTTGTAGATAAATAGGCTTTCTATTGTTTTAACAATGGCTGATGTGATTGGAAACTCTTTCACGTCGTCATTCGGCCAAATTAAATATCATATCCCCTCTCTAACTTTTTGGCTGGAGAGTTTTTGTCCGTTTCAGATGGATATCGATGCTAGATCAGTATCCATATTTTAATAATTCAACAAGGGATCACACTTCACCAGTGAGATGGTGCAAGACTGGGCCAAAAAAGAAGATATTAAATGGATTTTTCATACAGCTTATTACCCCCAAGCAAATGGGATTGTGGAGCTTGCCAATGGTTTGCTTAAGTGGTGCCTTAGGCCACATGAATCTGGCTGGGATGAAAGGTTACCCTCTGTGTTATGTCAGATATTATAAATTATATCAGATGTAATAAGTATAATAAATAAATAACACATATATTTATTTCATTTATTTATTTTATATATGTGTTTGTATGTATATATAAAAATATATATAAATAAATATAATAAATAACTGATATGGACCAAGGGGCAGTCCTGTTTCACGAGCTTCCCTGAGCCCTGTGTCTCTTTAACCATCTTTAAAGCTCCAAATGACAACATTTGAACTTTTCAGGACAACTTAAAGGTGGGAAAGCCAGTCATGTTCAAGTTGGCCCAAACTGGGACTGTACCTGTGACTCTGAGGGGCAGTGGAGGACCCATGTTCTGGGTGGCTGTGGATGCTAACGGCAGCTCCCCGTTCCAGCCCCGTGTCCCCAGACACAGTCCCCGTTTGTCCCCAGCAATGGCAGGGCTCCCATTGATGCCTTAGGTTTTAACTTTTCTATTTTCAAATCCTGTACTGCTCAGAGTGTAACTCTGAAGTTCCTTGGAGCCTGGAATTCCTGCTCTCTCGTACTGGGCAGACAGAACAAAGCCTCTCCAGGCTTTGCCTTCAAGGACAGCCAGGCTGTTCTTAGGCCCAAAATGTGTAAACCAAAGATTCTGAGGGGGGCAAGCTGAGGGGAGTTACATCGTTAAACTGGGGCTTTAATTGGAGAATTAACCCTGATATGCAAATGATCCAAACCTATCAAAGTGTGAAGAACTCGTGACCTGGGGTCCATCTTGGGGTCCAATTTTTGGAAGCAGCCTCTGGCTCCCCCAGGGGGTACCTTGAAGGCCCTTCAAATAAATACCTGTCTTTATTCCCTTGCTCTTGTCCAGTCTCTGTTTCTGGGGGGCTGCAGGAGGCATCACCATGGCCGGGCCAGCTGCCCCCACCGCCCCCGTGTGGCACGGCCGTGTGCTGGCAGCCTGGCACCCAACTAAAACACCTCCAGGACTGCACGACTTCTCTTGGTTTAGGTTCACTAATAACCTGGGATGGTCGAGTATATCCTCGGGAAACTGGGTGTGCATCCGGACGTGAGCCAAGGGGGAGCTCGGGCAGCAAGGGAAGGGCTGGGAATTACTGACTGAGAGCCCTGGACTCCCACAGGGGAATAGAGCCACTTCTGGACACACAGGGACCAAACTGGGCAGCACAGGAACTGATTGATCTGCTGTAGCTAAAGCTGTGACAGACCCAGGAACTCTGAAGGGACACTCATTGTATGGTTATGTTTTACTGAACAATGTCTTTAATTCCATTGCATGGCTGCTCTCCCAGCCCTGGATCCATCAGCCATCCCCACAACACCTTACAGCTAACGACAGGAAAGGAAAAGGAAAAGGAAAGGAGAAGGAGAAGGAGAAGGAGAAGGAGAAGGAGAAGGAGAAGAGAAGGAGAAGGAGAAGGAGAAGGAGAAGAGAAGGAGAAGGAGAAGGAGAAGGAGAAGGAGAAGGAGAAGGAGAAGGAGAAGGAGAAGNGGAAAGGGAAAGGAAAGAAAGGGAGCAGTGCTGGTTTTCCTAGGGGCCACTCTAATATACCTGACCCTTGGAAGAGAAATTCCCACCGAAAGCTGCTGCAAGCTGTGACACTGATAACAAGAGCAACTGCTGGATTTGTTCTCAGTTTCCCACTCATTTCATGAAAATATTTGGATGATGGGAATTCCACATCAAACGTATTTTCCAGCGGCCTTCCTCCAGCTGGAGTGATGCTCCTTCTGTAAGGAAAGAGCCCAGATCTCCTCAGTGTTAAAAATCTTGATCAGTATTGTTAAGGTACTAAAGCACTTGAGTTTTCAATTGTTATCATTAATACTTGCATATGTTTTGTCCCAATAGGGTATATGAGTTATTGCTTTAGAATGCTTGTGTCTTCACTCTGGCTGTCACAGGGGGTGGAAAAGATTTCCCCTTGAATGTAACTTGAATTTTCAGATGATTATGGAATCAGTTTTGTGCACCTCTTCCTATCTCCTCAAGGTAAGGTATAACATTCCCCATTGCAGTAGGTGGGAACAATTTGAGTTTCATCAGACCTTTGATTCCCCCGAGGCTGTAACCAGACTGTTCTATAGAACATGTGCATCTGCTCAGGTCATTGCAGAATTGTCTGATGTGCAAGGATATGTGAAATGCTGAACTTCACTGAAGACACTGGACCAAGAACCATGAATGGAACTGAAGGGAGTCACTGACCCATCACTGAACTCCTCCAGTCACTGCAACTGAAAAATTAACTCCAGGAATTTTTCTTTGATCCTGATTTGCATCTCATCTTTCCTATGATTTTTAAGACTCAAGGGGTGGGGAACATCCTGATCTACACAGACTGGTAACAACACAAGTAAAATGACTTATTTGGATTGTCCCCAGCTACCGTGAACACCCCGGATTTAATGCTACACCTTGTCATTCTAACTTTTTCTATCAGTAATCATTAGCTATACACATCTATATCTGTATCTACCTATATATATCTGTATCCCCTGAGCAGGGACACTGCTTTGCTTTGTGCTTACTCCAGGGGCTGAGTGAAGGAATGAAGGCATCTGAACATTCTCCTCATTTCCAAGGGAAGTTACATTTGACTCCTAATCAATGCTGATTCTTTTGCCAGCTTTATCACAGGTACCCTGATCTCTGCACTGTTTATGTTGTGCTGTAATCTGCTGGTAGTTCTCAAGTTTTATACTGTGGAGTAATTGTGATTAAGAGCTTTCACCTGTTATTTTCTGTCTGTTCAATAAATAATCCATTTTATAAAGACACCTCATTTGCCATCACTACAACACGTGGGCCAGAGGGAGTCCTTAAACTGCTGCCAGAGTCTGAGGCTAAGGCAGGGCTTGTCCAAAGCTCCCACTCGTCCTGTGACAACAAGGAGGAGCTGCTGCTCCAACAGGGACTCTTCCCTCCATGGGATATGGGAGCAGGTGGGATCTGCTCAGGAAAGCTGTGTTTAGCAAAGGCCAAGCAAAGAACAGAGACCAGCCCTGCCTGGCTCTGGCCTTGCACGTCACAGGAAGGTGTTTCCACATGACAAATGAATTGAAGCCTTTGTAAAATCCCTCTCCAGAAGAGATTTCTTCTATAATAACTACAAAGAACAAGCAGAGAAATTCAAAAATGATGGTTTGTCTTTGTGAACACTCCCTCCACGATGTGTATCCTGTGGCTGCATGGCAGGACACCTGGACAAGTCTCAGCTACCAAAAGAAAGCAATGGAAAATAAGCTCCAAAAAGTGGTGTTTATAGGGACAAAAGCTTTGGGAAAGAAAATTTAAAGGAACTGATGCAGTGATGCTTCTGGAAACGGCTCCAGGAAGAGCCAGATGACCGTGGTTTGTATTTTACCAACTCTGGAACGTGGCAGTGATAACAGTTCATGCTGCAGATAAGCCCATGGACATTCTTATCTGCAAGGCAACACTCCCAGCTCGTGTCCCTGTGGGATGTTGTGGGTGCAGAGTGACACCAAAACCCACAACTGGGGCAAACCACAGATTCCAGGTCACTCCTGACTTTTAGAGATGAGTGCTTGGATCTGCAGCCAATGGAAACACACCCACAGTGTGTGTCCTGCCCAGGTACACTTAACAACCTTCAGCTCCCTCCTGTAATATAAAACAATATAAAAGATACAGAATAGAATAGAATATAAAATAGAATACAAAACAAGCCAGTTTGCATATTAAAAAAAAATTATTTCTGCTCAACTTTGTTACTGGCAACAAACAAGAACTTCATAATGACTTTTGAGGTAATTGCAGAATTTATCTCAAAATTAGGTGTTTCCTGAAATATCCGTGTGCATCCCCAAAATGGTAACCTTGCCCCAAGGTTTAGGTCTAAATGTTGAAGTCATTTTCTTCTGGTGGTATGAATAATAATAATAAAATATTTTCATTTCTGTGTTGCATCACTGCTCATCAAGGGCAATGCCAAGGGGAGATAAAGAGAACACAACACAGGCCTGGGAGTGAGTTGTTTCTGATTGTAACTGGCAACAGATTGTTACCCCATAGGATAAGGGAGGAGAGGGACTGAGCACATGGACAGAAGGTCAGTGCCAAGGCTGGGGGAGCTGGCAGGGAGAGAAAAAACTGAGTAAATCTGTACTGAAGAGCAACAATTTCTAAAACATGACCCCCTAGAGAGCAGCTGGGGGTAAAGGATGGGTCCCCAAAAGGATCAATCATCAGTTAGAGGAGCAGGGTGGACACTCAAAAATGACAAATTTAATACCCTTTCTTTTAACAGCATAAGGATCAACACCCCAGCTGGGGGGTAAAAAGAGTTTCTGCACTGAGGTGGGAGCTTGTCAGCTGGAAAGGACAGAGGGACATGGGGACATTAATAAATCACCTCTTAATGTGCAAAACTGATGCGAATGGCCACGAAAAAGGGACCTGGGATCTCAGAGGTGTTTCAGGAAAAGCCTTTCCATGGAAAACACCATACAAGTGAGATTCCTCTGACAATCTGTGCATGGTTCTGCTCTCCCACCTTCAGGAATGTCACAGTGACAACGGTGCCACGAGGAGGACCCAGGATGGCACACGGAATGCTGAGAGTTTTATGTCTGGCTTTTAACAAATGGGTCTGGGCTGGGGAGTGTGAGCTCCCCCTGGAAATACCTGGAAGCTGAGGAAAGCTGCTGTTGTCTAAAGGCTGCAGCAGGATAAAACCAAGTAGGTATAAACTGGTCCTAAACACAGCCTAAGTGAAAGTCGGGAGAAGGTTCCTAACCAGGAAATTCCAGCAGAGGCCCAGGAACTCCCTGTGATATGGAGCTGGTGTGGTGATGAAGGAATTCTGTGACACTGCACCTCTATCACCTTGCAGGCCCCTTCTGGACTCTGACCAGAAAATTCCTGAGGATTTTCGGTGCCTTACCTGGAGCACAGAGAAGTTCTCCAGCACAAATGTGAACTGCTCCATATGCAGGATGGATCCCACGTCACCCATCAGCACTGATCTCTCATTTTTGTTTAATTTTGAGGGCATTACCAGCTCAAAGCTCCTGCCCAGCCCTGCAGGCAGCCATCTGGAGCCAGGTGTGCACAGCAGCAGCTACCTGTGCCTTACCTGTCTCTCAGGGCGTGGTTCCTGATCTCCTCCACCAGCTGGAAGACGCGGGACAGCGGTGACCGGAACACATCCACAGCCAGGAAATTCTTCTGCCACGGGGACACGGTGGCTTTCACAAAGATCTGCTGGATGTAGGCCACGGGAGCACCAACGTACTGCAGGGAGACCACAGCAACGTGAGGCACCGGCCACTGGGAAGCTCCCAGCAGAATCAGAGCAGGAACAGCTTTGCCAAACTCTGTTTTCCCTTCCCAAGTTAGAGGTGGAACACGACAGGACTCAGCAGGCAAGAACAAAAGGAGTCTGATTCTCTGTTTGCGTTGTAGGGACCTTAAAGTGATGCCTTTTCTTTGTTTTAAAATCAAGAGCCAAACATGGTTAGAAGGGAAAAAGGGATTTTACCTCGGTATTTATTTTAAGGATCCTCGGTGCACNCCAAATGCACATCCAAATGCACACCCAAATGCACATCCAAATGCACATCCAAATGCACATCCAAATGCACATCCAAATGCACACCAAAATGCACCCCCGTGGGTACCCCCGAAATGCACACCCACAATAGTTTGGGTATATAATTATAGGCTTTACCAATTAGTATATCTATCAAAGACTCCCCAGTGGGAGGCTGAGTGAACCCCCCTCCCCGAGGAACCTTCCCCCCTGGACAGGCCAATCTTAGTTTACAAAATGTGTTCCAGAGAAGATCTTGGTGTCTGAGGCTTCTGAGATGTTTGGTCTCCTGGCTTAAGGGAACACTGGGCCTATGCTGGTTATCAAACCTGAACAATTAGAAGTATGTGGGCTAAAAGGCCTTTAAGAATACATAAAAGTTATACAAAAGAGTATATAGGGGGCGTATATATAAAAAGCAAAAAAGCATCATGGCATCAAAAGTCCGTCCAGTGCCACCCCTGCCATGGCAGGGACACCTTCCACTGTCCCAGGCTGCTCCAAGCCCTGTCCAGCCTGGCCTTGGGCACTGCCAGGGATCCAGGGGCAGCCACAGCTGCTCTGGGCCATCACGTGCTGAGGCAGCTCAGCAGGGCCGTGTCCCAGCGTGCTCCCAGTGGCCCCCAGTCCCAGCAGGACTCACCCAGTCAGGACGCTCGCCGGGGTCCCCGTGCTGCGGCCCCGTGTCCGGGCCGGGGGGAGCGTAGTCCTTCACTGGGGTGCTGAATTCCACAGGGCCCGTCCCCGGCAGTGGCAGCTTCAGCAGAGGGTAGCTGGGGGGACAGAACCAGGACACACTCTCATTTTGGAGGTTAATGCACTTTTTTAGACAGAAGAGTTAAAAAATGACCGGGCCCACTTCAGCAAAGCCAAGCTGTGCAGGACAGGAGACCCAGTAAGAGGGCTTTGGCTTTCATGGGAACAGATTGGTATCCAAGAGTCTTTCTCCCTTGGAAAGGGATAACTAAAAGTCCTGGGAGAGAAAGGAGGGAAGACCTTGCAGGGCCTCTCCTGAATTCCTCCATCCAAGTTAGCTGTGGCAAAACCACTCAGTGTGGCCATGGCTCAATTCCTGCATACCCCACACAAACCCCAGACATTCCGTGTATTCCAGTGGCTGCCTCCCTGTCCCAAACCCTTTATAATCCTCTGCTTTTCCTCATTTAGGTTGAAACTATTTCCAAAACTTGTCATTAACTTCATTGGTCCTCAAAGCACTTTTAAGAGCAGCAGTGAGACTCTAAAACCATGAAATCTTGATCTTCTTGCTGCTTTGCCACCACAACCTCTGGTGATCGTAGCTGCTGTCCCACAACAGAGACTTCTATTCAGAGGTTGAGAAACTGAGGTTCCAGAGAGTTCAGAATGGGATTTTTAACTCCAAATGTTCTCAGAAGTGGTTAAAAGCAAATCAGAATTGAACTGGTGGGGAAAGCAAAGCTGCTGATACAGAGAGATCCATTGAAAATCTGGAATTGTCAGCACCAAACTGAACTGGAGAACAGAACTTTAGTCTGTTTAGCTGCTCTGGGTGACCTGTATTGTGACAGGTTTGGGTCACTGACATGTGCATGGGTCCCCAGAGGGAAAAACTGCCCCACCTGAGCTCCAAGGAAGGCATTTCCAGCACTTGGGTTCAACTCATCTCCCATTTCTCTTTGTTAGGGATTTTTTTGAGCAGCAGGGAAAAAGGTGAACACGAGAATGGAAAGCACAGACAGAGAAGGGAAGAACAGCAGGACCTGAAATGGCCACAAACCAAAACACACCAAGTTCCAGCTCAGCAGGAGGAAGAGCCTCTTTCCATGGAGGGGCAGAGCCCTGCAACAGCTGCCCAGGGAGGGCCTGGAGTCTCCCTCTGCAGAGACATCCCAAACCCCCCTGGACACGTTCCTGTGTCACCTGCTCCAGGTGCCCCTGCCTGGCCAGGGGTTGGACTGGGTGGGCTCCAGACCCTCCCAACCCCACCCATCCTGTGATCCTGGGATCTAACAGAGATGACAGGAAAGCTCAAGAAGTTGTTCTGGTTTTGGGAAAGGCTCTTTTTAGATGTGTGTGCTCATGTCACTGTGCACCCTGAAACCCCAGAATAAAGGAAACATGGATCATGTAATCAGTTGGAACAGGTGAATGGGAGCAGGAACTGCATTTCAGTCACCAGCAGGAGGGAGCTGCAAGCAGAAGTCCTCATCCAAGTACTCAACATATTTTCAAGACATCTCAGGGGGCCAAGATGGAGCAGGGCCAGGAGAGCCCCAGGCAAATCCCTCCCTGTACATTCCCCCTTCCCAGACCCACCAAGAGCTCCAGCACCTGGAGCAGCCCCAGCCACTGAGGGTGGAGGGAAGCAGGGAGCTGCCAGGTCTCAGGTGACAGGAGAGGAGCTGATACATGGAACTGAAACAGCTCCCAGCTCCCTTGGCTCGCTGCAGGACAAGCTTCAGGCCTGTCTGCAGCCAAGACAGCCCAGCCTGGAATCCCACTGCTGAGGAGGGAGGGAATCTGGTAACAGGGTCTTGCCAGAGGGTTGGCAAGGCCAGTACCTGGCAGCAACAGCTCCTTTTTAGCCTTGGCAAGTGCATTGACAGTACCTGTTTCTGAGTAAGTGATGGTGGCTTTGCCCTGCTTCCCCCTGACAGGGCCCCAAAATTTGCACTGGAAAGGAGATTCCTGTGCAGCACAGCCTGGTCCCAGTGTTATGCTGAAGTCCCAGAGGAGACTCTGGGGATCTGGAACATGAAGAGTCTAAGTCTAACTCAGGTCCTCTGGTTACCACACAAATAATACAAACCTGTGCAAGAGTGATCCATTCTTATAGAAATAATTATAAATAAATAAATAAA
>VZRV01004973.1:53849-74200 GCA_013398115.1 Falcunculus frontatus | reverse complement strand
CTCCTCCTCCTCCTCTTCCTCCTCCTCCTCCTCCTCCTCTCCTCCTGCCGGTGGATGCGCTCGGAGCTCGCGGGCTCGGCAGCGCTGCCTGGGCGCGCACACCCACCGCCCGCCCACGGGGACGCGCGCGCCCTGCGCGGAGCCAGCCCCCAAAAACGCGAGCGGCGCCCAAAATGTGCCCGGCTGCGGCTGGCCCCGGAGGGGGTGTGGATGCTTCCAGCCGCGACGTGTCACTCGGGAACAAGGGACGCGCCCGGGGTGACACCAGAGGGACGCCCGGCCCCGTGGGCTCGGCGTGGAAATGGAAAGGTCCGGTGTAGAACCGGGGCGAATTTGGTTTTAGAGCGAGTGAAATCGATGTAAAACAGCGGAAAACGGGCGTGAAGCCGTGCAAAAGCAGTGTAAAACAGCACCAAAATGGTGTAAAAACATGTAAAACGATGCAAAACTATAACGTGGAACCGTGAAAAACAGGTGTAAAACAGTGCAAAATCGGTGTAAACCAGCACCAAAATGGTGTAAAAGCCTGTAAAACAGTACAAAACTGGCATAAAATCACGTAAAACAGTGCAAAAACCGCATAAAGCTATGTAAAAGTGTGCAAAACTGGTTTTAAACCAATGCAAAACAGTGCAAAGGCTGTGTGAGACTACAAAACTAGTGTAAACCTATGTAAAAACGGTGCAAAATTGCTGTGAAACAACATACATGGAGAAACCATGTAAAACAGTTCAAAATGTGCAAGCCAGTGCAAAAATGTTACAAAACTATGTGTAACTGTGTAAAACTGGTGCAAACCAGTGCAAAACCAGTCTAAACCCATGTATAACAGTGCAAAACCAGTGTAAACCCAGTGTAAGACGATGTAAACCCAGTGTAGCAGCATCCCTAAAATCCCACATCCTGGCTGCAGCTGAATACGTGATAGGAGAGAGAGGTCAGCCTTTGAAAAGAGAGAAAATCAAGGATTAGGAGCATTTGGTGCCCACCCAGGGTCCCCTTGGCTGAGCTGCCCCATTCACGCCCAGCAGAACAAAGAATTTTTCCTTAGAAACCCCCTGTCCTGCAGAGCCTGGGCTGGAGCTCCTGGGATTGCTCAGGGCGCAGGGAAAATCTCTGGATGCCTGCGTAGGAGGTTTGGGCCCTAGCCAGCCCAGGCGTGGGGTTACAGGGTAGTAAATAAATTGTCACCTTGGACCCAGCTTCAGACCGAACCTGGGTGCTGCTGTCCCTGGTGAGGTGAGGGGCTGCAGGCTGGGCCCAACCAAACACCTGGGATTAAATTAAACACAGATTAAGTCGTTTGCAAGACCAGAACCTCTACCCTGACCTGGCAGTCAGGGTTCCTGGGCTGGGCTCTTTTCTTTCCATCCCTGCGTGCTTTCTTTGGCTTAATTTCTGCTAGCAAGCTGCAAAGTAACACAAATAAATAATCCACAGGGTCACAGCTGACAGCAGGATCCTGCTGCCTGGGGGTGAGACCAGTCTCAAGGAATCTCCACCTGCAATGGAAAAATGGACAAAGGCCGAGGGAAAAAGGATTCCTCCCTCCTTCGGCACAGCAGGAGCCAGACCTTGTTTAAACTGGGTCCCTCCTTTCCCTGCCAGAGTCCTTGTTGATGTTCCTCCACAGAGGATGAGGGCTGCCTTGTATTAGAGCTTGGGGTGGTTGAAGCACTCTGTGCTTCTCAGGGAATCACCCATTTCCCTTTCCTAAATCCTGAAAATTTACAAACCTGGACACTTAGGAAGGAGTGAAAAAAATCTGCCAGGAAGATCCCAACCAATCCCCAGGATGATCTTTACAGTAACTTCCAGCCCAAACTATGACTCTGTTTGAGCCCAAGGAACATTTTGCCGGGGAAACAACAGCAAGATTTTGATCCACAAAAATCCCCGTCTCCATTTTGGTTTCCTTTGGATTTGTGGAGCGTTTTGGTGGAGCTGTGAAAGGAGAGGGCTTTGACACACTTTGGGGTTCAGCCCCTGTGATGGGGGTTCACTCTTTGAGTGGCCGCACTCGTGCGTGTCACAGCAAAGTCTTGCTGTTTCTGGTGGATATGGAACCCGCATTCTCAGGGAAAGGAGTTCCTGAAGAGAGGCTGGTGCAGATGGGACTTTCTGCAAGCCAGACCGGTGCCGTGGTCACAGGGACACCTTCCTTCTCCTCATCCTCCTCCTCAGTGTCCTTGTGCTGGGATCGCCTGGCTTTGCCCTCACGGGTCGCAGCCGTGTAAGGAGTGGGGGAAAACATAACTCGTGTGTCCCAGCTCCTGGAATCCTCCCGTGCCCGTCCCTCCCGCTCCCCAAAGCCTCCATGCCTATTTTTAATACTGTATTTTTAACACTCCTCAGCCCTCCAGAACAGGCCAGGAGGGGTGGGACAGGGCACGTTGGCTGGATTTCACACCGTTCCAAATGACAGAGGGTTTAGGATACGCTCCTCATTTATCTCCATTTTGCTTTAATTACTTGTGCTGGTACTTCACAGCAGCTCTGCAAATCACTTCCCTGGGTGTTGGGGACCCAAATTCGAGCCCAGCTCACTGCTTATTAAGGCCAGAACGAGCCAGAAGGAGGTCAAAGGCGTCAAACCAAAAAGCAGCAAAGCGCCGCAGGGATAAACCAGGTCCTGGCCAGGCCTCCTGCATCCCAGTCCAGCAGCTTCCACTGGGGCTCGCAGCACTGATCCTACCCCAAACTACCCCGGGATGAAAGGATGGAAGGCAGGGAGAGCCCCCGCAGACCCCCGGTCTGTGTCCCACAGTGACGCCGCACCGGGAGCCGGGGACACAGCGGGAGCCGCAGTCCCAGCTCAGGGCTCGGTTTGGCAATGAATCGAGTGGCCTGGCGGGGGTGGGTTAGGCCCTCCCGCCTCCTCATACTCGTCTTCGTCCTCATCTTTGTCCCCATACCCGTCGCCGTCCCGTTTCGTTCGCCGGGGCCTTCCCGCATACCCCTGTGCCCAGGCCTTGTCCAGGTCCCGGCCGGGGGTCGGGCCGCGTGGCACCAAGGACTACATTTCCCGTAGTGCCTCGCGGCGCGGCACGTCGGGAGGCGGGCGCTGTGCTGTTTGCGGGGCATGCCGGGAGTTGTAGTCCGGCGTCGCCGCAACGCGGACAGCGGGGCGCTGCCGGCAGCCATTACCGGGAGCGCGGAGCTGCCGCCGTCGCCTCGCCTCGCTCCGCGGCCCCGCCGCCGCACGGGGAGAGGCCGCCATGGCGGCGTAGCCTCGCCCCCGCCCGCCCCTTCCTCCCCGCTGCGGGCGCTGAAAGCGCGGCGGCGGTGCGGCCTAGGGCGGAGGGTGGATCCCCGGCCTCGCGTAGCGGCTGCTGCCCGCGAAGGGCCGCCCTCCCTGGGGCCATGTCTCTCGTGGCCTACGCCAGCAGCGAGGAGGACAGCGATGCGGAAGAGCCTGCGGGCGAGGAGGAGGAGGCCGCCGATTCTCCCCCGGCCGCAGCCGAGCAGCCCTCGTCCCGGGGGCTTTTCGCCACGCTGCCCCCGCCCAGAGCCCCCGCGGTGCCCCCGGCGTTCCTNGCCCCCGGGGCCCCCCCGGCGTTCCTCGGGGCCCCCCCGCCCGCCGTGAGCGGCTTCGGCAGCGCCCCGCCGGGCCAGGCCGGGGCCGAGAGCCCCCCGGAGCAGGCCGCCAGCGGGGACGGGGCCGCGGAGCCCCCCCGGCCGAGGGGGCTCCTCCTGCCGCCCCCCAGGAATGCGGCCACCGCCGCCTCCCCCCTCAGCCCGCCCCCCGCTGCCTCCCCCGGGGCGGGTTTGGGCCTCCCCAAGCCAAAGAAGAGGACGGAGCCGGTGCGGATCGCGGCGCCCGAGCTGCACAAGGGGGATGTGAGTATGGAACAAACCCCCTGCTCGAGCCCTTCGGGGGTGAAACCTCCCCCCGCGGGTCTCTTCCCTCGCTCTCTCACACCGGGGCACCGGGATCTATTGTTGTGTCATCCACGGGGAGATTTGTCCTGGCTGCCTGCCCTAATCCTAAAGCGCTTTGCAGAATTAAACTGATATAGAAACCTTATTTATAATCATAATGCAGCCAAACCCAGATTATCTGCACCCTTCTTTATTCCTGGAGTTAACGAGTTGATGATGTGGAACTGCAGGGCGTTGTAGCCCAAAAAAGTCTTTTATGTGCTGTGCAGGTGATAGATTTTTTGGTCAATTTATTGCTTATTTATCTAAAGGCTTCAGATGTCTTCCAAACTTTTAGGTGGCCATTCCCCTCTCATTTTGTGGGGTTTTTTTGTGTTTACTGTGCCTTGCGGGGCTTGTGAACCCAGGCAGTGAGAGCAGGGAAAGGCAGGTCCCTGTCTCCCTGGTTTTTAACTCCTCTCCCCACTGCTCATTTCCTCTGGGACAGCACTGCCATAGAATCATGGAATGGTTTCGATTGGAAGGGACCTTAAAACTCACCTTCTTCCACTCCCCTGCCATGGGCAGGGACACCTTCCACTGTCCCAGCTTGCTCCAAGCCCCGTCCAACCTGGCCTTAGACACTTCCAGGGATGGAGCAGCCACAGGTTCTCTGGGCACCCTGTGCCAGGGCTTCACCACCCTCATGGAAGAATTTCTTCCTAATATCTCATCTACACCAGCAGCTGGAATCCTGGAGTGGTTTGGGTTGGAAAAAACCCTTAAAACTCATCCTGTTCCACACTGCCCACAGGCAGGGACACCTTCCACTAGACCAGGTTGCCCTAGCCTGGCCTGTTGTCACAGGGAGATGATGGTCGTGTCACTGGTTTTGGTGTGACAGGAGTGCCTGTGGCTGTAGGAAGAGCTGAACTGGAAGCTTGGGGTCATTTCCATGGGGACAGGTGGCTTGAGGAAGGATTTATACCAGTGTCCATTAATAGTGGCCTGGCAGCACTTTGGGGGAGCCCAGATGAAGTCGGTGCTGTCGCTTTGCTGGAAGAGTCCGGGGGGTCATGGGAAGAGGGGGAGAGGACAGAGGTTCCCTGTTCCTTCCTGAACCACCCTGCTCCCAGTGACCATCCCAGTCTAGCAAATTCCAGACCCAGAGCTCTGGAGGTTCAGCCTTTGGGACAGAGGGATGAGGGATATCCCAGCCCAGTCGCTTTTCTCTCACCTCCTTGCAGCAATGTGGTGTGATTCCAGACAGCTGGAACGAACAGGGGTTTGTTCCTGCTTTACCTCTCTCCGTGCTCTGCTCTGTGGGCTCTGACCACACATCCTGCACGTTGTCAGTGTTGAGCGAGTGAATACTGAAGGGACAAAAGGTACCTTAAACTGGAGCTGCTCTGAGCAGTTCCCATTTGGGATTCCTGAAAGTCCCTTGGCCTGTGACTGATGCCCTCAGTTGTTCCTTCTTTCTCCTTAAAATCCCTCCCATCCCTGTAGTTCATCCCATGGAGATGCTTCAGGGCAGCTGCAGTGTCTCCTCTCTCCCAAACCGACACAAGGGTTTACAGTGACTCCCAGCTCCCTTTATTTACTCACATTCCTTGTCTTTCCCTGGTTTATGGGTTGGAGGTAAACTGGCAAGAGCCCTCAATCCCTGTTGCCTCTTCCAAGTTCTCTGAGGAGCCATGGAATTATAAAGATATTTAGGGCCTTTTCTGATGCCAGCCAGGCTTTCCACTTGAATTTTAACTGGATATTTAGCAATTCCAGCATTATTGGGAACAATTCTATATCCTGTGAATATGCAGTGAACTTTACACCCTTTGTGTGGTTTGTGCTTCCCCTCCAGTAACTGTTGTTGTCTGTTCCTCTGAAGGAGAGCCCTGACCTGCTGCTGTTGCACCTGGAGTTCTTCCGTCCCTTTGGGTTTATTTTCCTGGGATTTATTAACATAACTTCTTTAGTTTAGCATCTCAGGTTGTGCTGAGCTCTGGTTTTCTCTCTCAGTCAGATTCAGAGGAAGATGAACCAGCAAAGAAGAAGAATACTCTTCAGGTAAGTAACAAGGGCACTCGGTTAAACAATTGTCATGGGAAAAAGTGTTGGTGACCAGTCTTGGGCTTCCACTTGTGTAAATCATCCACTCTGATCACCTCGTGGCTTTAGGGATATTCCTGAAATCCCATGGGTTTTCAAGTCCCTTTTTTTGGGCGGTTTCACCAATTTAAATCTTGGCAAAAGAGGCATTAATTTGGGAATCAGGCAGGTATTTGTCCCTTCAAAATCCCCCTGGCCTTCTGTGCAGTGTGTTCAGCGTGGCCAAGTGGCGGAAAACCCACAGGTGGTGTTAGAATTGGGGGGATGATTGGCAGGAAGTCAGGAAAAGTGAATAATCTCACTCTTTTCTTTCTGTGGTGCGTTTGTCCCATGTGGATCTCACCAGGGACGCAGCGAGGGCTCCGGCTTGTCCGCTTTGCTTCCTCAGCCCAAAAACATGACAGTGAAAGAGACCAATCGGTTACTCCTGCCCTACGCCTTCTCGAGGAAAGCAGGAGAAAACGCTTCCGACTCCAAGCCTGCCAAGGCCCCGAGCTCTTCCTCCAAAGCCAAACCCGTGCCCAAGCCGGCCGTGCCCACGACTCCGTCCCCGTCGGCAATCAAAGCCGCGGCCAAGAGCGCGGCGCTGCAGGTAACCAAACAGATCACCCAGGAGGAGGAGGACAGCGACGAGGAGGTGCAGCCAGAGAACTACTTCTCCTTGTCCGACAGGAGCGAGCCCAGCGCCGCGGGCGCCGAGCCCTACCTGTACCCCGGCACGGGGGGGTCGGAGGACCCTCCGCCCGGGACGGAGCCGGAGCCCCAGTTCCAGGACGCGGCTGCTAATGCCCCTCTGGAGTTCAAGACGGGCACGGGCTCCAGCGGAGTTCAGCACAGCTGGGCACCCAAACCCGGCGAGGACTACAGCAGCCACCCCTATGGCCAGTTCCCCCCCGCCTATGGCGAGCCCGGGGGCTACTACCAGGTGGGTTCACTGGCCGGAGGTGGAGTGAGGGGCTCTGGACAGGTACTTGAGTGAGGGGCTTGAGTTAGTTACTGGCTGCTCCTGGGAATGCAGCCCGTGTGAGATACCTGGGACACGGGGCAGGGAATGCAGCCCGTGTGAGATACCTGGGACACGGGGCAGGGAATGCAGCCCGTGTGAGATACCTGGGACACGGGGCAGGGAATCCAGCCTGTGTGAGATACCTGGGACACGGGGCAGGGAATCCAGCCCGTGTGAGATACCTGGGACAGGGAGCCACAGCACTGGGCACGAGGGGATTCCTATGGCTTGAGAGCTCCAGATGTTCTTTGCTGGACAGATGTTTGACGGCTGCACTCCTGTGAAAATGCCCTGGGTGTGAGGGTGCAGAGTCAGGGCTCACTGGAGCTGGTGTCTGAGCCCAGGTTGTTTCTAATAATTCGTACAATCAGAGACTGGTTTGGGTTGGAAGGGGCCTTAAAGCCCATCCAGTCCCAGCCCCTGCCATGGGCAGGGACACCTTCCACTGTCCCAGGCTGCTCTAAGCCCCATCCAGCCTGGCCTTGGACACTCCCAGGGATCCAGGGGCAGCCACAGCTTCTCTGGGCACCCTTTGCCAGGGCCTTCCCACCCTCACAGGGAGGAATTCCTTCCCAATATCCCACCCAACCCTGCCCTCTGGCAGTGGGAAGCCATTCCCCCTTGTCCTCTCACTCCAGACCCCTGGGAAAAGTCCCTCAAAGCATTTGTTGGTTTGTGCCTCTTATGGAATCAGCCCACAGGGCAGGTCCGTGGCTCAGTGACACTCCAGGATTGCTCTCGTGACAAACTGGTTTCCCTTTCTCTGCCAGGATTACTACAGCAGCGGGTACTACCCAGAGGTGGAACCAGCCCAGGCCCCGCCACAGGAGACGAGCACCGACTCCTCCTTCATCGATGACGAAGCGGTTGGCACTTCATTGTCTCCTGTGGAATTTGGCTCTGACATGGCCCTGCCCACCAGCATGTCCTGTGTTACCAGTGCCGTGGGCTGGGTGGTTTTTCTGGGGGGTCTCGTGCTGTGTTGTGGACATGTGTGGAGTCCTTCCCACAGTCTGCTGGACTCCTGCTCCAGCTGGGTCTGCAGGCCTGATAAGGATAGAATAGAAGAGAATCAGTTGTTGTGGTTGGAAAAGGCCTCCAAGACCATCAAGTACAACCATTCCCCAGCACTGCCAAGGCCACCACTAAATCATGTCCCCAAGTGCTCCATCCACATGGCTTTTAAATCCCTCTGGGGGTGGGGACTTCACCACTGCCCTGGGCAGCCGGTGCCAGGGCTGGACAACCCTCTGGGTGTAGGAATTTTCCCTGTATCCAACCTAATCCTCCCCCGGCACAACCTGAGGCCATTTTCTCTTGTCCTGTCCCTTGTTCCCTGGGAGCAGAGCCTGACCCTCGACTGACTCCACCTCCTTTCAGGGAGTTGTGGAGAGCCAGAAGGTCCCCCCTGAGCCTCCCCTGGTGCTCCAGCCCCTTCCTCAGCTCTATTTGCTTCTCTGGACATGCTCCAGCTCCTCAATCTCTTTCTTGTCATGAGGGGCCCCAAACTGACCCCAGGTTTGGAGGTGCCTCAGCAGTGCCAGCACAGGGGATGGGCACTGCCCTGGTGCCGTGGCCACACTGTGGCCTGGTACAGACCAGGTGAATGTGTTGGCAGCAAAAGTTGAGGTTCTTCTGTGGCTCTTAAAATGAGAGACTCGGGACCCCAAGGGTCTCCTGAGCAAGCCTGGAAGGAGGAGTAAATGCTGTAGGAAAATGAGATGATAACCTTTGTGCTAAGTAGTTTTAGATACTCTGATGTACAGTGAAACGAAATTCTCTGAAAGATCAAAACCCTGGCTGGAAAACTGTTGCTGTGCCTCGTGTCAGGTCAGTGTTGGATGTAATTCCAGCTGTTCTGTTCTTCCTTCAGTTCAAGCGTCTGCAAGGCAAGCGGAATCGTGGGAGGGAAGAGATCAACTTTGTGGACATCAAAGGTGACGACCAGCTGAGCGGGGCCCAGCAGTGGCTGACCAAATCCTTGACAGAGGAGAAGACCATGAAGTCATTCAGCAAGGTGGGGTGGAGGGCGAGGGCTGCGGTTGGAGCCTCTGCTCAGTGCCCACATGAGCCCCAGCTGGAGCTGTGCTGGATGCTGGGCAGTCAGCAGGGAGGGGAACAGGGCCCTGGTAAATAATGACATGTGGGAGACCAGTAGAGATCCCCAGAACACGGCGTGTGGGTGGGGAGGGCCAGCCAGGAAGTGCTTCAGCCGAAGGAATCTGCAGTTTAATAGGGAACAAATGCTGCTTGGGATGGCTGCGCGCAGGACCTTGTCTTGCTTTGCTGTCCAGGGAAGCGTCTCTCCAGGCTGAACACTTAACCTCTTTCTGCTTTCCAGAAAAAAGGAGATCAGCCCACGGGACAGCAAAGGAGGAAACACCAGATCACGTACCTGATCCATCAGGTGAGTGGCCTCCCTGTGCTGACCCAGGCAGAACTGCAGGGTTTGCTGCTTGGCAGCACGAGGCTGGGGTGGTGGAGCTGCTCCTCTAGCAGCTGGGGACCAGGGGCTGTCCCTGAGAACCCCCTGAGTCCCGGTGAAACCTGAGAGGTGAGTCCTGGCCCTGAGGGGGTCCCAGTCCCAAGCTCTCTGCTCTGCCCTTCCTGCATGTTCCGAGGCTCTGGGATCCTGTGCTGGATTCTGCCCCAGGGCTGGTGAGCAGCTGCTGAGCCCGTCCCCACGAGAAGCTGCTTTTCAGCATGAATGAAATGCCTGTGCATCCCAATTAATCCAGGCCTCTGTCAGGATGATTGTGCTAACTCCTGTAACGAGGCTTCTGGCTGAAGGGCTCCGTAATCCGCATGAGCGGGGCCGGAGGAGGCCGGAATGCTGCTGAGTCACTGAAACGCAGAGAGTAACAGCATCCTCTGCATCCTCTCCATCTCTGCAGGCCAAGGAGAGGGAACTGGAACTGAAAAACACATGGTCTGAAAACAAGCTCAGCAGACGGCAGACTCAAGCCAAATACGGATTCTGACACATCTGTCCTGCTTTTTGGCTGGCGTCCCGGGTGACCTGCTGTGTCCGGTGTTTCCTGGCCTCCAGGAGATCAGCCAGGCCCCCTGGACGGGGCTGCTCGGCAGGAGGGAGGACACTGCGCTCCCTGGCCTGGCAGGAAGAAGGGTCACTGCAAGCCGGTCCTGAAACTCCACCTGTAATCCTTCCCCTCCCTCCTTGTAAACGATAACGTGGAAGATTCCGATCAGCCAAGGATGGTCCCAAGGCACTGCAGGGAACATGCCGGGTGTGAGGCTCCAGCTCCTGTCCTGAGGGAACGGGCTGTTCCTCCTGACGCCAGACCCTTCAGCAGAGGCTCAATAAACTCCCAATCCCCACTTTGCTCCTCTCTTGGACTTGCTGTGCGTTGAGAGTGTCATTTTCCTTTCTAGAACACGGTGAGTTCCAAGAGCAAGCCTGGCTTTGGAATTTTTGTTTTGTCCTTACTTTTAAGATGTCCTTACAGCTGCTTCCTCATGTCCAGGCCGCTCCAGCACTCCTCTCATGCTGATGGTTTTGATATCCTGGTTTTTAAGTTGCTGTTTTTGCTCTGGGCTCCACAGCCTGAGCTGTGCTGAGGGGACACCCCTGTGCATGTCAGAGCCTGCGCCAGGGGAAGTGCCACACGTGGAGGGGAGGTTCTCCTGCCTGCCACACTCAGGGCTTTGGGATACCCTGAGCCATGTGTGCATGTATATTGTCCTTCCTTTTTCCCCCTCTTTCCTCCTCCCCTAACCCAAGGCCTGCTGTCCTGCCCCAGGCTGTTCCCAGACTCATCAGGACTGAGTGTCCCAGTGTCCCACGTGTGGCCGGCTGGGATTGAGCTCGGCAGTTTCCTCTGGGCAGACGCAGAGGAGAGCTGCCAACCGTTCTTTTTATTTTCCAGCTTGTTTGTATCAGTTTTGTTTCAATTAAGTGTTGACTTTACCCTGCCTGGCTGGGAAGAGGAGACTGCCCAGCCCTAACTTCTTCAAATTAAACCTTTTTTTTTATTTAAGGAATTCCGTCAAGGTGATGCGACTGCAAATCCTGTGCAGCTCTGCTGGCCCAATCCATGGATCCAAATCTCTGTGGCATCACTTTGTTGTTCACCAAAGCATGTGATGCCAAAGGGAGCAGAGAGCTGGCCTGGTTATTTAACTTATATTCCCACCACTCTGGGTTTTATTTGTTGTAACCACAGCTCAAATGGCCAATATTTGTTATTCCGGTAAGAAAAAACTCCCAAGAGGTGGTTTTTCTCCCATGTTACCTCTTAAAAACAAGCAAACCCCCGTGACTGAAGTCTTTTCTTAGAACATTTTAAACTAATCTCATTTTTAGTTTAGTTCCCTGGATGTTTAGTATTTTGCAGAGCCCGTTTTGAGTATTTGAATGATCAGAATAAAGTTACTGTTGAGTAATTTATTCATATCTTGTATGTACAGTGAAATCCTCCTGGAAGAGATTTGGTAAAAGAATATACTTTTAAATGAACCCACCCAGCCCCGTTTCCATCACAAGGGGCTCAGATCCTCATCCAGGTACCCTCTTGGCCCGGGGAATTTGTGGGGTGGAGCACAGCCTGTGTGGGGGCTGGAATTCCTGGGTTCCCCTTCCCATTTCCTGTTGGGGTAATGGCTCGGGTTTAGCACCAAGGGGAGTTCCAAGGGCTTGTGCTCCACTTGCAGCCTTCTAAGAGCAACAAAATTCAGGTTTGTGAAAAGCCGGAAGTGATTTTTCCCAGAGATAAAACAGCTACAATGCCCCAGCCCTCCTTTTCCCTCTGAGCCGTCCTGGCTCCCTGCTCTTGTTGAGGTGGGAGCACCACTGACACTGCCCAGCACCACTGTGGCTCAGGATTGTTCCATCTGGGGTTTGTGCCCCATGGGGCAGCCCTGGGACACTGGTGTCATCCTAAATTTTGTGGCTGAGGAGGGAGGCAGAGCTTGGAGTGTTGACTCCAGGCTGGGGAGGTTCAGCGTAGCCCTGGCTGCGGCATCACTCCGGTTTCTGGCCAATTTAATATCCAACAACTGGCTGCACCAACTGTGCCAAACTCGTCCCTGTTTTTCCTGTAATAGCCTTTTTTGCCCTCATTTTATTAGCAGAAGTGTCTTGGAATGTGTTCATGGGTAAGGTAACCCTGCTCCCACAGGGCTGGGAAGCAGGAAGAGCAGGGGCTCCCCATGGAGCAGTTTTGCATCGCCGGCTGGGGCCAACAGCAGCCTTGGACCTCTCCTCCCAGAGCCAAGGGCTTCCTTCGGTGAGATGGAGGCTGAGGTTCCTCCTGCCTGGGAGCCAGCTCTTGTCCTGGGCCCACCTGTCTGGGTGGCTTAGGGACAGTCCCCGGGCAGCTGCTCATACACGTTCTCGGCCATGGCCGTGGCTTGCTGGTCCCCATGTGTGCTCTGGCTGTACGCGGGGTCATCCAGCTCCAGCGCAGGGTTTGGAATGACCTGGGGAATTCTCAGGGAGAGGGTGGATTTGAGAGCCAGGAAATAGCACAAAGTTGCTCTTTCACCCTCCCAGCCCTTGGCTTTGCTCAGGCTGGGGACCTGGTTTTTGCAAGGGCCTGGAGTGACAGGACAAGGGGGAATGGCTTCCCACTGCCAGAGGGCAGAGTTAGATGGGATACTGGGAGGGAATTCCTCCCTGTGAGGGTGGGGAGGCCCTGGCACAGGGGGCCCAGAGAAGCTGTGGCTGCCCCTGGATCCCTGGGAGGGTTCCAGGTGAGGTTGGACGGGGCTTAGAGCAGCCTGGGACAGTGGAAGGTGTCCCTGCCCATGGCATGGGCAGGGGGTGGAATGGGATGGTCTTCTTCCCAACCTGAACCATTCCAGGTTTCCATGCTTCTCCCTGTGCTCCTGGTGTGGAGCAAACCCTGATCCCCCAGGTTCCGGGAGGCCTCACTCGTCCTTGGACTGAGCTCTAGAGCAATGACCTGCCTCGGGGACCCACCTCTGTGCCTGTGCTGGAAGCTCCTCTGTCCTTCCTGTCCGTGCTGGGCGCCGCCGAGAGCTGCCGCCTCTTGCAGTCCTGGCTGGAAACGCTGCGGAAGAGCCGGCGATGGGGCCGGGGTTTGGGGGGCAGCGTGGAGAAGGCGTTGTGGGGTGCCGAGGGGAGCCGAGCGGGCGGATCCTGCCGGGCCAGTGCCACCTCGGAGTAGATGTTCTCCTCGGGGCCGGCGCGGCGGCTCCAGCCCCGGGCCATGGCATAGAAGGGGATGGGCTCCTCGGGGCCGGGCTCCTCGGGGAGGGGCTCCTCCGGCTCGCAGCGGCTGGGGGGGCTGGGGGCGATGTCCTCGCGGGGCTCGGCGTAGACGTGGAAACACAGGAGCTGCTGGTACTTGGCCTCAGGGGGCTCGGGGCGGGCGGCTTCTCTGTGCACCTGGGCATAGGGAGCCTCGGGCGCTGCTGCGCTGCCGGAGGGGCTGTGCGGCCCCTGAGCCGCGCCCCGGGAGCTGGTCTTGGCAGGGAGCGCCGGCGGGACACCGGGAGCCTGGGGGAGAGGTGGGACAGGCCGGAGGTGAGGGCTGGAAGCAGGTCCGTGGTGGCTGTGACCGCGTCCCCGCAGTGACACCTGTGGCTCCTGCGCTTGGGAAGGTGCCCCCATTCCCTCTGCCCCATTACCTCCCTGCCGGAGCCGCCCTCGGCTCTGGGGAACTCCAGGGACACCGGGCTGTACTCCGGGAGCTTTGCCGGTGCTGCGCTCAGCGGGGAATGTGCGGCATCACTGCCGGCTGGGGGCTGTGTCTGTCCTCGGGGCTCGTCCTTCTGCAGGGAGAGCAGAGAGATGTCGGCATGGGTGCGTGGGCAGGGCAGACCCAGCCGGGCGCTGGCCACGGGCTGCCTCTTTGCTCCTGGTAGCCCCAGCGTGGCTGCGGTTCCAACCCCGGCTTTCGTGATGCTTGGACTTCCCTAGGCTTTATTCCCCAGCTTGGGAAAATCACCCTGTCCGTGCAGCCGGAATGACTCCGGGGCTGCAGGGGCTCTCGGGGGCCGGGACCTCACCCATCCACACGGCAGGGGCACGGTGAGGAACTCGTGGTACGGCGTGACGGGGGCCGTGGCGTGGTGCTGCAGCAGCTCGGCCAGCTCGGCGTGGGCGCTGCGCTCCCCCAGGATCACGTACCGCCCGTCCGGCAGCTGGTCCAGGACAAAGTGCCGGCAGCGATCGCTGCCCCTGGTGGGAGAGGGGGTGGCATGGGCACAGCGGGCGGGAGGGGACCGAGCTTGTCGGGCCCTCCCTCGGACAGGGCTGGGTCCCTCACCTGTAGGAGAGGACGAAGCCGACGGTGCTCTCGCTGAAGCGGACCAGGAAGCAGCCCAGGGGCTGATCCTGCAGCAGCTCCTCTGCCTCCCTGTGGGGACACTGAGCCATTCGACCTCGTCCCCTTCATGTGGATCCAGCTCCCTGTTTAGGAGCCCCGGGGTGGGGACACTGACCCTGTTCCCCGTCTTGGCCTCCCCCTCGCTCACCTCCGGCTGATGAAGCCGTGGAACCACGTCGGGAGCTCCCCCTTAGGCCCCAACCTCTGGGCTTGTGTCTGCTCAAACCACAGCCTCGTCCGGGCACGCAGGGCCACCAGCTCTGGCCGCGGGTCCCCCTCAGGCCCCTGGGCTGGTGGAGGTGACCAGAAGCCTGGAGGGACCTGGAGGGAAGGGGGCAGCACCAGGGGCTCAGGTGAGGACGTGCCCCAGGGATGTTCTGCTCCCTGCACGGGGCTCCCAGTGCAACCCGTGAGGACACGGCCCCTGACAGCATGGGAGCACTGGGATGGTGAGCTGGGCTCATGTCCACCTTCACGTCCCCGTGTCCTACCCTGCCACGTCTGTTGTGGTGTCCCGGGGACTGCTGTTCCCCCTGGGGCTGGATGGGGGTTGTGGTGGGTGCTGGCTTGGCTCTGGCTGTGTTGTCCTCACCGAAGGGCTTGAAGGTGATGAAGAGGGGACGGTTGTCATCCATGGGGTCCCCTGTCCCAGGGAATGGGGAGAAAAAGGCTCAGGGGCAGGGAGGCCTCCTCTGGGACCCCTCACTGCCTGTAGGGCACTGGGGAGTCTGGGGACTCCAAGACACTCGCCACAGACCCTGCTCTCACCAGTGACCTGGGTGAGCATCACCTTCACCGGGTGCTCCCCAGGCTCAGGCTCATCACCCTGATCCTCTCCGAGGAGACCACCCTGGGCCTGCACGATGGGAAGGGACGGTGACCTTGGGAGCCCAGAGGAGAAAAGCCCTGGGGACAGGGATGTGGGTGGGGAGGAGCTGAGGGGAAAGCACAGGAATCGTCCAGCCCCTCTGAAGTCCCCAGGGTGTCAGGTCAGCCCTGGGAAGGGGAGGGAGAGGCTGAGCAGCACCCGAGGGACCTTGAGCTCGACCCTGAGCTGCCAACACCCAGCAAAACAACGTTAATCCCCAGCAGATGCTTGAGGGGGTGGAAGATGCTGGGGCTGGTTGGATCTGGGAGGCAAAGCTGAGTCAGAGGAGTCAGTCAAGGCTTGTCTGAGAGCAAGGGGATCCAGCCACCAGGAAAGGCACCCCCCCCAGCTCCACCTTTAACCCACGGCAGTGCCCAGCCCGGCCTGGCAGGAAGGGGAAGGCAGGGGAAGGTGAGGAAGGTGTTGACAAAGAGAAACAAAACACCCCAAACTGCAGTAACCCAACTTGGGGAGTGCTGGGGAGGAGAATTTGGGTCAGGTCCTGCCCAGGCACTGCCAGGCAGCTGGGGACAATGCCACTCTCCCCAGCTCACTGAGCATCCCCCAGCTGGGTGAGGGTCCTGGGCAGGGGTGATGGGCTCATCCCGACTCCCCCATCCCAGCACCTTGGCCTCGGTGGGGCAGCTCTGGGGGATTTGCTCCCTGGGGCAGGATGGGGCTCTGAAACCCTGCGCTCTTGAGGTGGGAACGAGTCAGAGCAGACTTGAAATGGGCTGAAAGCTTTGCTTTGCAAGACATTTCCGGGCTGGACTTCCCCCTTTGGAGGGGGTATGATCTGGCTGGAAGGACTGGTGTGGGCAGGAGACCCTTCTCTCTTCACCCCATCACCATGCCCTTTGTCCGGCCTTTGGGCAGTGGGACCGTCCCTGCACCGCCTGGTGCTGCCCTGTACTGCGGCCCCTGCTCAGGGTTTGCTCCTGGGCCTTGCTGCAAATCCAACCCCAGCCCCAACTCCAACCCCCAGCCCCTGCTCCTACCTCTGCTCGGCCCCGTGGGGCCCTGGGTGTCAGTGGCCAGAGGCGATGAGGTGGGCAGGGGATGGGCAGGGGGACGGGCAGGGGGATGGGCAGGGTGGGGCAGCACCACTGCCCTGCCTGTGCTCCTGCCTCTGCTGCCTGCGACAGGCAGGAAGCAGCAACCGAAGCTGCAAGAAGCTGCTTCATGTGATGGGGAGACGTCACAGGAAGGTGGCATGGTGGCCCTGGGGTGACACCCAGGTGACACTGGCAGCTGGATGTTGCCCCAGCTGGGTGGGCTGTGGCGAGGAGGAGATTCTGGCCGCCTGCTCACGGGCATATCCAAGCCTGCAAAGGTGACTTTGTCCCTTCTGTCCTCATCCCGGGACCTGGCACAGCTGGGCATGGGGACAGCAGAGCTCGGTGGGGACAGCAGGCTTGGTGGGGGCAGCAGGCTGGGTGGGCCCAGGCTCACACCGTGAGCCAGGATTCAGTCCTGGCATGGTGGAATCCAGCTCCATTTCCCTTCCTCAGGCTCTGGGTGCCAGAGCCAGGCACGTTCCTGGGCTGCTCTGGAGCATCAGCGCTGCAATCGCCGCTGTGGGGAGCAGCAGCCGAGCTGCCAGCGCTGTGGCTCTGACGTGCCCGCTGCCGCTCTCGTCCCGGGCGGTGCCAGGCTCCGGCTGGACCCACGGCGAGAGCGGTGCCAGCCCGACAGCGTCCCAGGGCTCGCACGGATTGGGGATTAGGGCAAGGATTAGGGCTGGGTCCGGCTCGTCCGTCGCTCCGGGACAGGGATGGATGCGCCGTGCAGCGGCTCCGCAAACCCCGGGGCGGGGACGGCGCCCGGTGCCCCCCGGCAGCCCCCGGCACGCGGAGCGGCGCCAGCCCCGGCTCTCTCCACCTTAAGAAACCCGTCCCTCCCCAAAACCTTCGCAGCCTCACACGTTTCCCCTCGCGGTGTCAGCCAGGTTTCCTGTTTGCAACCCTCGCCGGCACATCGCGAGGGGGGAACGTCGGTGAGAGGGACATGGTCTGCCAGCGGCTCATCCCGCTGTGTCCCGGCCGCTCCTCAAGGAGCCGAGGCTGGAACCACCAGGAACTGTTCCTAAAAGGCCTTTTTTGGCTCCTCTTCACAGCTGGGGGTGTTATCAAGAGCCCGCGGGAGGAGGAACGCAAAGAGCTTTTCTTGTCCTGAGCCGCTGTGGCCAAATCCTGCCCCAGCTCCCCGGGAATGCCGCGGCTGTGAGGCAGAGCCTGGCGCTGCCAGGGCTGCTGGAGGAAGGCTGGAGCTGGAGGTGAGGGGTCCCAGGTCTCCAGGACACGCCGGGCTCGGGGGCTCTCTTGCTTGGGGGGTTTTGGCGTCCAACAGGACTTTTTGGAAGTTGGATGCTGACCTGGGAGCTCATTTTCTGGCAGCCAGTGCCAGGCCAGGCTGGTTTTCCTGGCGAGTGGCTGCAGGACACGGTGGCACAGGACACTCTGCCCCCCGCAGCCCCCGCGGGTCCACCCCTGCACAGGAGCTCAGCAGTTCCCATCCGTGCCTCAGTTTCCCTCCCTGCAAAAGCAGCACAGTGCAAGGGGGTGTCTGGCAAGGCGTGGGTGAATCAGCTGCTTGTGTCCATCCCCGAGGGACAAACAGACACGCTGTCCCCCCACGGACGTGTCACATGCCCGGGGATGTTGGACCGGCTCCAGCTGCAGCCGCCCCCGTGCACGTCCCCGCCCGGAGACCGGCCAGTGCCGCGCCGTGCCAGGGGCCAGCGGTGCCTGGCCGGGTGCCCCCACCAGCCCAGGGGGCCAGAGGACAGCCAGAGTGGGCAGTGACTGCCCCCTGTGCTGGCTGGCCGGGGAGCGAGGAAGAAGCGCTGCTGGATGCGGAGGAAGGCTCGGGGAGGGTAAGGGGGCACAGCTGGGCTGGGAGTGGGAGAGACTGAGGGGGAACTGGGCTTGGGGACCACCGAGTGTCCTTTGGGTGGGGGGGAAAGGGTCTCAGCCCCTGTTTGGGGCAGGCAGTGGTGCAGCACAGCCCGGTGGGGCCGGGGACACACTGCCAGGCTGCGTCCTGTGATGTGTCTCCATCCTCAGGAGGCTCAGACCCCTCCGGAAGGCCCCTGGTTTTTCCTGGGGAAGGGCCAGTTTTGCCACCCTCATCTCTTTCCTGGTGGCCTCGGACCCAGCAGCCCAGGAAACCTTCTGCTCTTGGGGACACAGAACTGGGGACGTGGAGATGGCCCCAATCCAGGGGCTCAGAGCAATATCCCCCCATTCTCTGCCCCTGTTCTGGAGTGTCACCCCATTGCACAGCTGGGGAAACTGAGGCGTGGGGAGGTCGGGTCCTGGTGTTGGGCTGCTCCAAGTGAGCCGAGAGAGGTGGGTTTGTGGTTTGGAGCTGCTGGGTGTGAGACTCGTCCCCACCTCAGTGCAGCGAGCTGGGGGGACTCTGCCAGGTGTTTTGCCTGTCCCCTCCAAAGCTTCTCTTCCCGCTGCGGGGGACTGGATGCCAGGTGCCGCTCTGTCACTGACCTCCTCAGCTGGGCAGGGCATGGGGAATAGAACACAAGGCTCCTGGGTGGGGATGAGGGCAGGGAGAGGTCATTCACCCGTTAATGTCATGGGCAGAACAGACTCAGCTTGGGGAAATTAATTACATTTATTACTAATCAAATCAGAGCAGGATAATGAAAAGTAAAACAAACCTTAGGAATATCTTCCCCACCGCCCCTCCCTCCTTCCCTGGCTCTCCCTCCTCCCTTCAGCAGTGCAGGGAGATGGGAGCGGGGGTCCCGGGCAGCTCAGCACAGGTTGTTTCTGCTGCTGCTCAGCCAGAGCAGTCGCAGTCCTTGCCCTGCTCCACCAAGGTGGGGTCCCCGCCTTCCACGGGAGACACTTCTCCTGGGACTTCTCCAGCGGGAGTCCTTCCCACGGGCTGCAGCTCTGCCCCAACTGCTCCAGGCTGGGGCTCTTCCTCGCCCGGGCTCAGTGCCTCAGGAACTGCTCCAGCGGGAGCTTCCCACGGGCTCACAGCCCCCTTCGGACATCCCTTGCTCCACCAGGGGCTCCTGCAGGGCTACAGGGGGGGGTCTCTGCTCCCCAGGGACCCCCACGGGCAGCAGGGGAATCTCCAGAGCCCCTCGTACCCCTCCTTCCTCCTTGACCTTGGTCTCTGCAGAGCTCTCACACGTCTCTTCTCTTCTCCGGCCACAATCTTCTGAACAATCGCTTTTTTCCCTTCTTAATTCTGTTCTCCCAAGGCGCTGCCACCGTCACTGCCGGGCTCGGCCTTGGCTCACCCAGAGCCGGTGGCATTGGCTCTCTTGGACATGGGGGAGGCTTCTGGCAGTATCTCACAGAAGCCACCCCCATGTCCCCCCTGCTGCCAGGACGTGCCGTGCAGACCCACTGCACCCCCTCACCCCGGGCCTTCTTGTCTTCGCAGGGATGGCCGAGAGCAGCCAGGCGGGGGTCCCGGCTGAGGGGGGGCTGAGGGGTGCCCCTGACAGCACCCAGGTGAGCCACGGCCATGGGTGTGTGTGTGGGGCACTGCCAGGGGAGTGGGAGTGACTGAGCTGAGCTCACCGTGGTGCTTTCATCTGCAATTAATCTGCTTTTTTTTAAAAAAAAACCCCAAATGTTGTGTTTTCTCTGCATTTTGCACCCCTCGTACAGTGAAGGACAGGGAAGCTGCTGTAACCCCCTCTCTTCCCGCCCCTGCCCCATTTCCAAGCCCCTGAGCAGCTCCTGGAGGTGCTGGTTGAGGGGTGAAAGTCTCCAAGTTTCCACGTGCTGAAGGAATTCAGTGTGAACTGGAAGAACTGGGCTGAGCTTGGCTGCAGTACTGGGCACTGGGGAATTGCCCCTTGAGTGTTCTGGGGGGTCGTGGTGCTCCCTCGGGTGGGGGTCCCTGCACCCCCAGGTGTGCTGGGGGTTCTGGTGCTCCCTGGGGTGGGGGTCCTTGCACCCCTAGGTCTGGCATGTCACCGTGCCCTGGGCAGGGGCTGAACCAGGTCCTGGTGCTGTTCCACAGGACGTGGCTGAGCCCAGGGGGGATGCAGGGAGTGAGGGCCTGGCCGCCACCCCGAGCCCGGGCAATGTGGAGGACATGTATGAGCTGCTGGAGAAGCTGGGCAGGTGAGCAGGAATCCGGGCAGGTGAGCGGGATCTGGGCAGGTGAGCGGGAATCCAGGCAGGGGAGCGGGATCCGGGCAGGGGGGGGG
>VZRV01004973.1:2619-19274 GCA_013398115.1 Falcunculus frontatus | reverse complement strand
CCACCCTGGCACCCCAATCCTGCCCCAACATCTCCATCCCACCCCAGCTCCCCCATCCCACCCAGCTCCTCCCACCATCCTCACCTCTTCCACCATATTCATCTTCTCCCATCATCCTCATCCCCCCGCCATCCTCATCCCCCTCTGCACCAATCTCACCCTCCCCTTCCATCGTGGGCCTCCTTCCCCCACAATGTCCCCTCACCCACCCGGGTGTTGGCTGTGTGACCAGGAACACTTCAATCCCCATCTGGGGCAGGTCCTTTGTGCTCCTCCGTTTGCAAACCCCTTCCCAGCACAGCCAGTGCCCCGTACTGGGAGCACTGGGGTTCTGAGCATGCACCCCCAGCTGCCACCCAATGCTTGGGGAGTGCGTTTGCCTCCCTGGCTGGGCCGGGCTCTACTGCAACGAGAGCTGCCCCCCCGGCTACTTCGGGGCCGGCTGCCTGCAGAGCTGCCTCTGCCTCCACGGGGGGGTCTGCAATGGGACCACCGGCCACTGCCACTGCCCCCCTGGCTACACGGTGAGGGGCATGGGGGGCTCGTGCTCCTGGGGGTCTGGGTGGTGCTGGAGGGATCGTGGGAGCTCTGCATGGTTCTGGGGGGAACCGGGGTGTCTGGGTGGTTTGGAGGCTGGGCAAACGTGGGGGTCTGGGCATCCCTGGGGGAAACATGAGGGTCTGGGCATCCTTGGGGATGGGTTGGGGGTCTTGTTATCTCTGAGGGCAGTTTCAGGGTCTGGACATCCTTTTGGGGGGGACAGAGTATGTGGGCATCCTTTGGGGGGCAACTTGGGGATCTGGGCAACCCTGGGGAGAGCTTGGGGTTCCCATGGGAGAATGGGGCTTTTGGGGTTGTCCACTTTTCCAACAGCACCAGGTTACCAAGAGAAGGTGGGCAGTCTCCGGACAGGTGGGTCCTTTCCCCAGCCCTGGGCAGGGGTCCCGTCTGTCCTGAATTCTTGGTCCCCACACCCAGGACGAGCACTGCTCCTCGCTGTGTCCCCCCAACACCTTTGGGACGAACTGCTCGGGGCGCTGCTCCTGCCAGCACGCCCTCGCCTGCTCCCCGCTCGACGGCTCCTGCTTCTGCAAGGAAGGTGGGTGCACACCGGGGTCTGGGGGGGTCCCCATCCCCGCACCCACCCCGCTGTCCTCTCATCCCACAGGCTGGCACGGACTCGATTGTTCAACACCATGTCCTGCCGGTACTTGGGGTCCCAGCTGCAACCGGAGCTGTGACTGTGCCCATGGGGCATCCTGTGACCCCCAGAGTGGGACCTGCCACTGCCCCCCGGGCTGGCAGGGCCCTCGCTGCCTGCAGCCCTGCCCGGTGAGTCCTTCTGGCCGTGCCAGCGCTGCTGGCACTGGGGTTCGGTGCCACCACCCTGTGCTGACTCCCCCAACCTGTCCCCACGCTCCAGAACGGGACATTTGGGGCAGGCTGTGGGGAGCTCTGTGCCTGCGCCCACGCTGATGGCTGCGAGCCGGTAACGGGAGAGTGCCACTGCCTGCCCGGCTGGACAGGTAAAGGGGCCACCAGGCATTGGGGGGGACCCCTGTGTGCCCTCAGCCATTGAGCTTCATCCCTCGCCCTCCCTGCAGGCCCGCAGTGCAAGCAGGGCTGTGCCCACGGCTCCTGGGGCCGGGGCTGCCGCATGTCCTGCTCCTGCCGCAATGGAGCCTCCTGCTCGCCCCATGACGGATCCTGCACCTGCGCCCCGGGGTACCGCGGCCCCACCTGCCAGCGCCGTGAGTCGCCACCCCCCAAAACTCCACGTTGCCCCCAGGCTGGTCCTTAAGCCTGAGCTGAGGCCAAGCGCGCTCCTCTCTCCCCAGCCTGTCCCCCCGGCCGCTACGGCAAACGCTGCTCCCTGAGCTGCTCCTGTGCCAACGGCTCCTCCTGCCACCCCAACAACGGCTCCTGCCTCTGCACCCCGGGCTGGCATGGCCCCCGCTGCTCCCAGCGTGAGTGGGGGGCTCAAGGGGCTCAGGGGTGAGGGGTGTGGGGAGCAAGGTGCCCCCGATTCAGATGCGGGGTCAGGAGGGAGCAAGAGAGAGAACTGCCCGTGGCCACCTGGGTGACCTCTGCGCAGTTCTGGCCTGGGCACTATGGAGCCATACTGGCCCCTGTGGACCTCCGTGGTCCTGAGCACCTCGTGGCCGAATGGTCCTGGTATGGAGCTGTCCCCTGTGTCCCCAGCCTGCCCCCCCGGGACCTTCGGGCTCCAGTGTGAACAGCTCTGCCGCTGTCCCCACAACGCCACCTGCGACCCCACCAATGGGACGTGTCCTTGTGCCCCGGGCACGACCGGGCCCCGCTGTGAGGCCGGTGAGTGGGGGCAGAGTGGGGGTTCCCCGGGTTCCCTCGCCCACCCTAAGGACTGACACCCCTCCCCATCCCATAGGGAGCCCTGAGCAGCCCTACACCATCGAGCCAGCTCCCCCCGCAGCCTACAGCCCCCTGGGCATGGTGCTGAGCCTGGTGGCCCTGGTGGTATTGCTGGTGGCCGTGGTGGCCGCGACCCTGTGCTACCATCACTGGCAGAGGGGGAAGGAGCGGCAGCACCTGGCTGTGGCCTACAGAGCAGGACAGACGGACACCTCTGATTACATGGTGCCAGGTCAGCCCGGCGCGGTGCTGGAGGTGTGGCCCCAGCCCCGGTGCCCCTCTTGCACCAGGCTGACTGCTGTCCCTGCAGATGTGCCACCCAGCCACCACGCGCACTACTACTCCAACCCCAGCTACCACACCCTGTCGCAGTGCCCGCTGCCAGCCCCTGGCCCCCAGGACAGAGCCAGCTCCCTCAAGGTATGGTGGGGATGGCACAGTGTGGCATGGGGCAGCACTGCCACCACCCTCGAGACCGACCCCTCCCCTCTTTGGGCTCCAGGTGCCTGGCACGCAGCTCTTCCCCGGCGTGGAGAGACCCTACAGCCCCGAAGGCAATGCCACGCTGCCTCCCGACTGGAAACACCTTGGGGCCTCAGCTCTGGGCCCCAGGGGTAAGGAGTAGGGGGCAGCTCCACTGTGGATCTTGGCCAGAGTAGGGTGGACCCCTGAGTCCCCTCTCTGCTCAGGATCCATGGGGAAGGGGCTGGGATGGGGTGGGTGGAGAACCTTTGTGCTGGGGGAAGATGAAGCAGAGGGGACCCCAAACCTGCTCTCTTAACAGGGGGGCAGCTGGACCGGAGCTACACCTACAGCCACGGCCTGAGGAAGTGTGACAGCAAAGGTGGGAGTGGGGTGGGGAGGAAAGGGAGAGACAGGGATAGGATGGGGAAGGGATAGGGATGGAAGGGGGGAGGGATAAGCTGGGCCTGGAGCAGGTATGGGAAAAGGATTGGGGATGGGGATGGGGATGTGATGGAATTGGCTGGGATGTGGAGGGGACAGGGATGGGCTGGGCTGGGGAAGAGCCAGGGCTGGGCTGGGGAAAAGGCGGGGTTGGTTTGGGGATGGGTTGGGACAGGACTGGATTAGGGTGGGGATGGGGAAGCGACGGGGATGGGATAGGAAAGGGATGGGGCTGGGACTCACCTGAGACACAGCTGGACACAGCTGCTCCTTCTCCCCTGCGCTCCCCACTGTGGGGGATCTCCAACTCCTTCTCCCCCAGAGCACCCCTGGGAGGGGCTGGGGGCCAGCGCCAGCTCCCTGGCCAGCGAGAACCCCTACGCCACCATCAAGGAGCTGCCCCCTGCCACTGCCAAGGCCCACGAGGGCAGCTACATGGAGATGAAATCGCCTGTCCAGCGGGAGATGTCCTATGCCGAGATCGGGCTCCTCGAGGAGCCGCCACAGGAGGGTACGGCCGGGGATCCCCTGGCCCTGGTGGCCCTGGGCAGTGGAGACATGAGCCCAGTGATGGGGAACGCAGAGCCTCGGGGAGGGAACGGCCTCGGTGACAGGGCTGCACAGCCCTGGGGGGGACATGACCCCGGTGACAGAGGGGCTGTCTGTCCCCAGGGGGACATCGGCAATGGGGGCTTCGTGACCCTGGGGAGAACGCGTCCCCTTGTAGCCTTCTCTTGTCCCCACAGAGAGTTGTCCTGAAGGGCCAGAAGGCCCCCCCTGCAGAGAGCCCCCCAGCCACTATGACTCCCCCAAGAACAGCCACATCCCCAGTCACTATGACGTGCCACCTGCTCGCCACTACCCCCCATCCCCACCACTGCGCAGGAAGGATCGCTGAGGGACCGACCATGAGGGGACGAGGGACCAACCATGAGGGGACGGGGGATCCCTGCAGGAACCAGCGTGCCCTGGGACTGTTCCTATCCCCGAGCACGGGCCCATGGGTGGTGAATAAAGGGTGTCTGGTGTGCGGTGTGGGTGTCTGGCGTGGCTGCTGCTGAGTGTTCATGCCAGGGAACCGTACAGCACTGGCACCGTGCTGGGAGGAAGAGGGACACTGCTGGGGTGGCAGGCGCACTGTGGGACCCCCCCAGCTCTGTGCTGGGTCACTGCTCCCTCCAGGGTGTGCACGAGGTGGGAACACAAAAGCTTTTGGGTCCTACTCAAAGTATGGCAGTGCCCACTGTGCTCCATGGCAGGGAACAGAGCACAAGGAAGGGAAAGGCTGATGGAGCCCATGCTGTGCCAGGAATGGGAGTGGGCTCACCTCTGGGCCTGCAGGAAGCCCAGGGAAGGGAGAAGCCCCAGCAGGAAGAAGGGGCCATCGGGCCTGCAGAAAGGCTGGCGGAGCCATGGGAGGGAGATCTGCCAAAGGCTGATGGAGCCCCTTGAGCCTTATGGGGGGAGCGGGCACTCCTGTGGGCCAGGAAGAGCGTGGGGAGATCTGCAGCTGACCCAGAATAGAGCAGGGGCTTGTGTGGTCATGGGCAAAGCCCAGAGGAGCCCACGGTGCTCCTGGGAGGGAGCAGGGTCCGTGCTGTTCTGTGGAAACTCCAGCAGATCCCGCTGTGGCCACTGGGAAGGAGCAGGGGTCTGTGCGATACCATGGAAAGCTCTGCAGAGCCCCTGAGCACCCCGGGAGGGAGCAGGGGTCCCAGAAAGGCCAGCAGAGCCTGTTCCACACCCTGGGAAGGGGGACAATCCCTGTGCAGGCCCATGCACAGCCCGGCCACGGACCAGCAGTGGCAGCAGGGACCTGCATTGTCCCTCTTCAAGCCCAACAGGGTCCACCGGGGTTCATTGGGAACTGGAGTGACACGACGAGGGGGAACGACCAGACTGAGAGAGAGAAGGGTTAGATTAGAAATTCTTCCCTGTGAGGGTGGGGAGGCCCCGGCACAGGGTGCCCAGAGAAGCTGGGCCTGCCCCTGGATCCCTGGAAGTGTCCAAGGCCAGGTTGGACAGGGTTTGGAGCACCCTGGGATTAGTGGAAGGTGTCCCTGCCCATGGCAGGGGTGGGATGGGATGAGCTTTAAGGTCCCTTCCAACCCAAACCATCCCACAATCCTGGGATTCTGCAATTCTAGCTTCAGAATGAAGCTTGGGCTTGAAGCAGGTTTCTCTCCCAGAAGTGCAATAATGAGACACCAGCGGGCTCTGGGAGATTTTAGCTTGGCAAGCTCAAGCTATGAGTAACAGGACAAGATGTGCTTTCGGAGAACTAAACCTGCAGCTCAGCAGGCTGTGAGGATGACACTGCAGAATGCACCGGTGTCAGACACGCCGTGATTAAAGAAGCAGGGGATATGTGGAATATCAAACTTCTCCAGCGGGGAACGCTGTGTCCACAACGCTGCTGCTCCCATAGAAACAGCCCAAGCCGAGGTGAACAAAAGTGCTGAGCAAACCCTGGGAAGGTTCTGATAATGCAGCCGATGGATAATGCAGCTAGTTCGGTGGATGGAGTCCTGAACCACGGATTGTCTTGCTGTTGTAGCCTCTGGGGCTTCCAGGGTGCGGAAAGGGCTGATGCAAATCGGAGTGATGTTGTTAGTGGGATTTATATTCCTAAGGACTGGCATTGCCATTGTTCGCTGTAGAATTCCTCATTTGCTCTCTTCTCTCTCATCCCTTCCTTCTGTTCACTACGTGACAATCACCAGCCTGGAAGAAGAACTGCCAGAAGGAGATTTCACCGGCTCTGAGCCACGGGGGGGTGGTGTTGTCCCAGAACAGCTTCTTTCCCCCGGCTTGCGAGAGGCCAGTCCACACACAGGGTGAGGTGTCTGATTTATTTACTGCTCTGTGCAGAGAGCAGGGCTGGGGAACCTGTCCGGGGACAACAGTGCGAGACTGAAAGATTAAATGCGAGTGCCTCACACATTCGGCAGCTGGGAAAGGCAGGAGGGGCTCCGCTGAGGCCGGGTATGTATCCCTGACCGAAGGGAAAGGAGAGTTCATGGGTGTGGGGTGAAACCTCAGATCTACCCGGCGTCAGCTCAGGGGCTTTGAAAGATTCAGTTCGCGAGGAAAGGGTGATCCCAGCACCGGCGCACAGCCAGGACAGACTGAGCACAGCACTGGATCCAAGGGTGGGCAGAGCTCAGTTTCTTTCTCTCTTTTCTCTTTTCTTTTCTTTTTCTCTCCTCTTCTCTCCTCTCCTCTCCCTCTCCTCTCCCTCTCCTCTCCCTCTCTTTCTTGTCTTTAAAGGTATACTGATGTTTAGAAAATTGTGGGGTCTATTCATGTTATTAGTCATGGTGGGGGAAANTCCCTCTCCCTCCCCTCCCCTCCTCCTCTCCTTTTTTTCCCCCCTTCCTTCTCCAAGAGCAAACGGACGTTGCTTTAATGTTGTTTTCTGCAAGTTTCACTCAGTCCCAAACCCAAGCCAGCTCAGTTGTTGCCGGTAACTACCGTTCTATTTGCAAAGACCTCTGGATAATCATCATTATCCCTCTCATTACTGCACAGAGATTCAAAACAGCTTCCTTCCTTTTCCCCTGGACGGGTGTGGGGAGGGCAGGGACTGGCAGCCAGGGGAGGGGGCTGCCCCAGACCCCAGTGCCGGCCCCACAGGGCACCCCAGGCAGGGTCAGGGCCGGCAGGGCTGGGGCTGCACAGGCGGCTGAGGGCTCCTTCCCCGCAGCTGGGATCGAGAGGGGCCCGCAGCGCTGCAGAGACCATTTCCAGCACCTGCATCCTGCATGGAAAAAGCGTCCGTGCCCCTCACCAGCCACCTCGTCTGCCCACCCATGCAGTTCGGGTTCCTCTGCCGAGTGGTCAAGGATGATGTGTGGGACCCTGACCCTGACCCTGTGCTCTCTTGGCGGGGGCAGCCACGGTGATTCCTGGGCATTCAGGCTCTGCTGCCACCACCCCTGTTCCTTCCCTGCACCACAAACTGCTGGGGCAAGGACAAGATCCCAGTGGGCCACAGCTCCAGGTGCACAGCTCCAGGTGAACAGCTCCAGGGGTGAACAGCTCCATGCACAGCCCCAGCCAGGAATTCAGCACCAGCATCCTCTACTGGGTGTGTGCCTGGGCACACTGTGGGTGCCTGTCCCCATGCCCAGGAGCAGAGTTGGGGGCCAGGCGTGAGAGATTGGAATGTTAAAGGTTAACCACTCAAAACTGGCCTTTGCAAAAGCAGCAGGTGCTTTGCTGAGGTTTGCATCCTCCAGCCGAAGGGGAGGAGGAGAGTTTTTGGATGTGTGGTGTGCATAAGAGCATATCCACACAAATTTCTCGAATATCAACAGAAATGTCCTCAATATCCACAAAAAAAATCTCTCATCTGAGAGGGGATCCCATAAATCCATGGAAATCTCTCCAATATCCCCACAAATCTCTCAAATTTTCACCCAAATCTCTCAAATTCCCACTTCCCCATCCACTGAGGTTTCCTTGTGTTTAGGAAGGAAATCATGGGATATCCTGATCTGGGAAGGGGGAAATCCAACTCCTGGCCTTGCACAGGGCATTCCGAAAATTCCAGCATGACCCTGGGAGCCTTTTCCAAAATCTCTGGGCTGTAAGGATGCAAAAAAAAAAAAAAAGTGGATTATCCATTCCTGGAAGTGTCCAAGGCCAGCTTGGTGCAACCTGGGATAGTGAGAGCTGTCCCTGCCTGTGGATTTTTAAGGATATTTAAGCTCCTTTCATCCCAAAACCATTCCAAAATTCCATATTTTGGTTCAAATAGGATATTAGGATGGAATCCTTCAGGAATTCAGAAGGAATTGTGGATTTCGGAGTGCTTTGATCCATCTTCTTCCCGTTGTTTTTTTTTTATTCCCAGATATTGCCAAAACAAGAGGATCCTGCACAAGACCAAGGGCAAAAGATTCACCTACAAATTCAACTTCAACAAACTGGTGATGCCCAATTATCCCTTCATCAGCATCCGGCAAAACGGTGAGCCCGGGAATGCCAGGAATGTGGGAATTCCGGGTGGGAATGCCAGATGGGGGGAAAAAGAACTGCATATCCTGGGGCAGAGGGGTGCCCACCCACCACTGGGGCATGACCAGGACAAACCAACCTTTGTTTAGCAATAATTTTGAGCCACACGAGGGAGAAGGCCCACGAGAAGCAGATCCTGAGATGTGGCTTAAATGTTTTTTATCATGGCACTGTCGTCCCTTAAACAAACGGCTCGGGTGTAAAACCCCACGGCCCCTGCTGCCCCCAGGAGGCACCAGGACATTCAGCTCTAAGTCATGTCCTAGAAGGGGTTATAAACCGTCAAAGAGCCCCAAAGTGCCTCCAGACTCATTCCCGGCTGAGCGGGGAGCTCATCGCAAGGGCTGCTAAGCAACAGGGTGGAAACTGATGCCCAGGAAGTTCCACCTGGACAGAAGGAAGAATTTCATCCCTGTGCAGCACTGGAACAGATTGTCCAGAGAATATCCCTCACTGGAGATATTCCAGAACTGGATGGACTCAATCCTGTGCCCTGTGCTCTGGGCTGAGCCTTTTTAAGCAGGGGGTGGGACCCCACTGTGGGCCCTTCCAACCTGAGCCACCCCGGGGTTCTGTGGCAGCTCTGTGTCCACAGGTTCCCTCACCCACCTTCTGCACATCCCTGACCAACACCTGCCCCATCTGCACGGGCCCCCTGGGCTAGGGGGGGACACCAGAGGCGAGGAGATGTGAGCAGAGAGGTTCCAGGAGCCCACCTGAGCCTGGGGGGCTGCAGCTCACCCCTCCACCCCATTCCCGCAGGCACTCCAGTGATAAGGAGGCAGCAGTGAGGACGTGAGGGCAGGCACCAGGACGTGGCTGGAGTCCCAGCAGCGCAACAGAGGCTGGGAGATGCTAAATGGGGAGGGGCTGCCAAAGAAAACACCTGGTCCTGAGGCACCACCATGGTCCTGGCACCCTGAGCCCACCCCATGGTGGTCGTGACCTTGGGATACCCCCAATGCTGCTTCCAGCTCCATCCCAGCCGTTCCCCCCTCCACCCCTCGATGTCCCCTTCTCCAGCACCTTGGTGCCACCATCTCCATGCCCAGGGTGTCCCCAGGTCCTCCACATCCCTGTCCATCCCTCGATGCCATCCACCCCTCCATGTCCCTGTTCCCAGGCACGTGATGCCCCCTCTCCATCCCCACGGTGCACTCAGACCTGTCCCTGTCCCCACAGCCCCTCAAAGCCCCCATCTCTATTTCTGTGGTGCCCGCAGCCCTGGGAAGGAAGTGCCAGGTAGGGCAGGGGCAGCTCCACGTGTGCTGGGAGCAGCTGGTGCTGTGTGACAGAGCCCNTCCCCCAGCACAGCGGAGACCATCAGCCTCCCCCGCCCCGGGCAGACACACCCCACAGACCCCGCTCCACGCCACACACGGGGGGTTAAAACATTTATTACTGAGTACCTTCAGCCCGCGTATCCCTGCTCCTCCTCCTCGCTGCTGTCCTGGACGAGGCCAGGGTCAGCAGGGCTGCAGGCGAGGCAGGTGCCCCCCGCCTCCCTCCAGCACTGCTCGCAGTACAGGGCGCCGCAGTCGGGGTCGGGGCAGGGCCGGTGCCGGGGCGTCTCAGGGGTCCCGCACAAGGTGCAGCTCCGGCGCAAGAAGCGGCGCAGCCAAGGCCAGCGCCGGCGGCACCACTGCAGCAGCGACGTCCCCTGCGGCGAGGACTCGTGTGGGGCCCGGGCAGAACGGCCGCAGGGTCGGGGGACGGTGGCACCCCCACCCAGCACCCCGTGTCGCCGTCCCCACTCACCAGCCCGGGCGGCTGCCGTGCCAGCCGGGCGATGCGCCCGCGCTGCAGGTGCAAGAAATTCTTCCTCTGCCGCAGCAATTTGTTGTACAGGAACAGCACTCGAGTCTTCTCCCTCTGTGCCGGTGAAGACCGCGAGGGGTGGGTGGCTGGGGACACGGCCCACCCAAAACCCACCCCAGAACCCATCCCCAGGCTGTGCCCAGCCCTCGGACCGCTCACCTTGGGGAAGTAGAAGGCGGCGATGGCGCGGCGCAGGCGGAACGGGTAGACCTGGAGCAGGCAGAGCAGGGCCAGCGCGCCCAGGGGCAGGCAGGTGTCCAGGTACTGCTGCCTGCTCATCCCGGTGGGCTGGGGCAGGCAGGCTGGGGACATGGCACCCGTGTGAGCCCTCTGCGGCAGCCCCTGGCCAGACCTGGGGCTGGGAGGGTCCCATCCCTGGTGGGACTTACCAAGGTTAGAGGTCTCCACTTCGGTGTTGAAGGAGGTGTTGAGGGCCCCGATGGTGCCCCGCAGCAGCTGCGCCATCAGGGATGTGCCCATCACGTTCACGGACAAGTGGTGGCCGGCTGTGGGATCGGAGGATAGGGAGGCTGAGGAGGGGGTAGGGGGCTGGGGGGGGTCCCTGCATTGCTGAGGGGCATGGTGGGACCATGGGCCTGCCCTCCGGGGCTGTGAGCTCACTTTGGTAGGAATACTGTACGAAGGAATGGTGCTGGATGATGCTGAGAATGCTGAAGATGAAGTGGTCCAGGCCACAGACAAAGAGGAGGAAGAGCAGGAGTGGGATGCACCTGAGCAGCTCCATCACCTGCAGGCAGCAGGGGAGCTGTCACAGCCTGCTGTCCCCAGCTCTGACCTCCCTGATTACCCCCAGCCCCTCACCATGTGCTGCAGCTCAGGCCGCTGCACGGCCGGGTGGCACGGGAAGATGAAAGATGAGGTCTCCTCTCGGAGCAGGGGCAGCAGCGTCTGCTTGTTCTGGGTGAGGGGCAGGGGGTGGCTCAGTGCAGCCTCTGGGACATCTCACTGGGGGTGATGGGGCTGCCCTACACCCCTTTCCCCCTGCCCAACCTGCTCTCCGCGCCGGGCATCAATTTGGCGGAAGTAGGTGGTGATGTAGCAGTTGTCAAAGCCAGTGTTGTGACAGTATTGATAGGTGTAGTAGAAAGCCCTGGTGAGAGAGGATAGGTCTGGGGTGAAGGAGGCACTGGGTGCAGCCCCCAGGACCCCTCCCTCACCTTCATGTCCCCCCCAGACCTGTTGCCAAAGAAGGCCCCCCCACCCCTCTGCGCCCTGCAGCTGGTACAGGGGTGTCACCCCCAGCCCCTGCCCATCCCGAGGCTCACGAGAAGAAGACGAAGAGGAAGGTGAAGGACAGCATCAGGCGGAAGAAGGAGACAGCCAGGCCCAGGCGGGCACCTTCCTCCTGCAGCTGCGAGGTCACCTCCTCCCGCAGCTGCTCTGCTATCTCGGTGCCTACCAGCATCTCATGGTGCTCCTCCTGTGTCAGAGGGGGTGTGGGGCAGGGCAGGACCTGGCCCTCACCCTGGCCATGGGCACAGGGGACAGGCACCCCCAGGACACCCAGGGACCCACCTGGTAGGCAATGCTGGCGCTGAATTCTTGGCTGAGGCTGTTGACGGAGCTGTTCACCTGGTCATACATCTGCCCGAAGTTCCCATCCACAGGGATCTTCTCCTTGCACCAGTAGTGCATGACTGCAGGGAGGGAACTGGATTGTGGCTGCCGTGCCGGGGGCTGCAGGGGCAGAACTGGATCTGCCCCTCCAAGGGAGCACACGGTCAGGATCACCTACGTGTGACCGCTCGGCAGAGGAACCCAAACTGCATGGGCAGGCAGACTAGGTGGTTCATGAGGGGCACGGACACTCGTGTCATGCAGGCCGTGTACATTTTCTGGAAATGGTCTCTGCAGCGCTGCAGGCCCTTCTTGATCACAGCTGGAGGGCAGGAGCTCTCAGCTGCCTGTGCAGCCCCAGCTCCACTGACCCAGCCCCCAGCCAGGGTGCCCTGTGCCAATAGCACTGGGGTCTGGGGCAGCCCCCTCCCCACGCGCCACCCCACTCACTGGCACAGCGATATTTGGTCTTTTTCTCATACAGCTCCTGGGTGCTGGGTGCCCGCTTGTTGCCCGTGGCCAGAGGTTGCCGCAGGTCGTAGCCCTCATCGCTGGCCACCTGCTCGTTGAGCTCCACAAAGGCATGTGAGATGTTCTGCATCTCGGTGTTGAGCGTCTCCCCACTCCTCTGAGGGGCACNCAGACCCCTCCTCACCACCAGCTCTTCCATGACTTGGCGCAGGGGGGCTGTAGATGCCTGCCAGAGATGTCTGGTGTGGTTGACCTGCAGCTCCACCACGCACTCCATCGAGCGTTTCGTCTCCATCAGGTTGTGCCAGAGGTTGGACCCGGGCCCTGGTGGCAGCAGGGGCAGCTCAGAGCCTGCCAGCTCCCAGGACCCCACTGGGACACAGGGATATGGAGGGACCCTACCATTGTAGATGGCAGCGAACACGAAGGACAGAACGTAGAGCCGACCCTCCTTTCCCAGGAACTTGGGGACCATGAGCAGGTTGGCGCAGCGGAAGTGGGGGGACGTGGCCCAACCCAAGGCAGTCACCCCTGTGCGGAGCAGAGAGCTGACCTCACGGTCTCACAGAGAACCCCCTGGGGCTCCCAATGGTCCCCATCACCTCAGTCCCCTCCCTGCCCCATCCTCACCTGTCAGCCCCCACGTAAGCTTCACCTTCTGTGTCTCTGGCACATCTAGAGGCATGATGAGGAGGTGGCAGAGCCCTGAAATACCCAACAATGTGTCCTGAGCTCCTGGTGCCACCAGCCCCATGCTGTGCCCCGCACCAGGACACACTCACCGAGGCCAAGGAGCATCCCGAAGCCAGCGCCCAGGAAGACCTTGCTGCAGCGATACTCGTCCGGCCGGCTCCAGAGGAACCTGCTGCACGGGCCGGGCAGGACCGAGACCACCACTCGCTTCAGGGCTGGGTGGGGAGGGAGCTGTCAGCCCTGCCCGCTCCCACTGCCCACGGGCAGCCCCGGCTGGGAGAGGAGTGGGAGCGGAGCTCACTTGTGTTGGGGGGTTTCTGCCTCCCACGTGTCTCAATCCCAGCCAAAGGCTCTTGCCCAGGGACCCCTGGCTCCACGGCTCCAAAAGCAGGAATGTTCTCCTGGAACTGAGGAGGGTGGGATGCTGCCCTAGAGCTGGTGCCGGTGGGATGCTCCAATGAAGCGGGAACCTTGTGGGAAGGGCTGGGTGTCTGCAAGACCACCACCTCCTGCAGCTCTCTGTCCCTTCTCTCAGCCTGCGCCTTGTGGTCAAAGTCGCGTCTGGCAGTGGGGAGACAAGTGCTGGGGACTCCCAGTGCTGGAAGGGAGGGGGGACATTGCCACCCTCACAGCCAGCCCTCACCTGGAGAGCATCCCCTCGCTCTCCTCCTCCTCCAGCTGGTCTTGCAGCCGGCTGGCCATTCTGAAGGGGAGTCTCCGGCCCTTTATCATGTCCTTGATGCGCTGCCACAGCAGCCGCCCTCGCTCCTGGCCCTGCAGCGACCGCACAGCTCCCAGCCACAGCCCCGGCGTCTCCTCGTCGCTGGAGTCCCTGCAGGGGCAGAGAGCACAGGGGTCAGCTGCAGCCCCCCCCACACCTGCTGCAGCCCCCCAGGCTCGGGTGGGCTCCCGGCATGGCTCTTCTCACATCTCCTCATCCCCAGAGTCCGGGTAGCTCAGAGGGGCCATGCACACGGAGCAGGTGTTGTTCAGGGCTGTGTAGCACTCGCTGCAATACAACCCTGTGGAAAATGGGGCCGTCAGGACGTGGAATTTTCTGGGGAGGGGGTCCCCAAGCCGTGGGGGCTCCTACCCTTGCAGCCGGGTGTGATGCAGGCACTGAAGCCCGGCTGCTCTGCCGCCCCGCAGGTCAGGCAGTGTTTGCGCTGGATGCCCAAGAAGCGAGCGATGCGGACAAGGGCAGGGAACCTGCAAGCACGGAGCAACGATCCATGGGGCAATGCCACCTCGGGGGTCCTTGCCACAGGCCCCCAGGGATGATGCTGCCCTTTTCCACCCCCTGGAGAAGCTGACCTGGAGATGAGGATGAGGAAGAACCTGCTTTTCCCAGTATCGGCCAAGCGCTGCGTGCCAACTCGGCACATGGCAAATGCCAGCCATTCCCGCCGTGCCCGGATGATGTTGTGGAGGAAGGCCAGGCGCTCCTGGCGTGGAGGGGATGGGGTGAGGGCAGCTGGCTGCTGAGGGAGTGTAGAGGGACACACACACACACACACGGGGGTTTCTCACCTGCTCACGGGACGGGAAGTAGGCGGCACACACTGCCCGGCGCAGGCGTGCCATGTAGGAGCCGAAGATGGAGATGAAGAGCCAGATACCGTACAGGATTCCTGGGGGGAAGAAAAGGAGTTATGTAGGGGTGGCACCCCTCCTTCACCCTGCCACCCACGCGGGTCGCTGAGGGTGCAGCACCCCGGGTCTGCACACCTATGGTGATGTAGGTGCTGTGGTCGGGCTCCACGGGCTCGATGAGGCAGACCTGGGACAGCACCGAGACCTTGCCCTCCTGCAGCGCATTGAAGGCAGAGACCAGATCCTGGAAGATCTCACTGGTGTAGCCCGTCCCATTGACGCTGATGGTCATTGTCGATGGCGCTGTGGACGAGCGGCTCAGTCCTGGGGCCACCCCACAGCCCTGACCCTCAGCAGCAGAGCACCTAAGGGTGCTGCTCACCCCTGGCGATGATCTCCGCACTCAGCTGGTGCCGGAACAGGTCAAGCAGCCAGAAGATGCTGTAGTCAGCCAGGATGATGCTGAGCCCCAGCAGCCCATGGCGCAGGAACCCAAACAGCTGCAGCCCGTACTGGCGTCGCTCCTTCTTTGACAGCCACAGCGCACCTGGATGGCCACGGGAGTGATGCCTTAGGTTTTAACATTTATGTTTTTCAAATCCTGTAGTGCCTGGTGTGTAACTCTGAAGTTTCATGTGGCCTGTTAGCTGCTCTTCTTTCATGCTGGTTTAGACATAACAAACCTCTCTAAGTTTCCACTTCAAGGACACCAGGCTCCAAAATGTATAAACTAACATCTTAGAAGGGGAGGTAAACTTGGGGAAATTACATCATTAACTGAGGTTATAATTGGAGAATTAACCCTGATATTCAAATGAACCAAACGTATAAAAGTGTGAAGAACTCGTGACTCAGGGTCCACCTCGGGTGACGCCTTTGGCCTGCCCAGAGTGTACCTTTGAAGGCCCTTCAAATAAATACCTACCTTTATTCCCTTATTCTTGTCTAGTCTCTGTTTTTTAGGTGGCCATCTCAGGAATCAGGAGCACTATGAGGCCACATCCAGACCCCCTGGCGCTCAGGGCTGGGCTGGGGGATGCTCTCGGGGGTGGGGCTGACCTGGGGGGATGTAGCGGCCCCTCTCCAGCGCCGACAGGGGCAGCACGGTGGGTCTGCCCTGCTCCGCACACCGCAGGTCCAGCTCCACAAAGTGCCGTGTGATGTAAACGTTGTCAAAGGTGTCGTCCCGCAGGTAGCGGCGCCGGTACCGCAGCGCTCTGGGGGCGCAGGGGGGAAGCTGAGCACCCGCACACCGGGTCCCCGTCCTGACGGGTCACCAGAGCAGGACCCCTGCCCACTCACTGGTAGCATAAGTAGAGGATGGCCAAGAAGGAGATGTAGGAGAAGAGCTCCAGGACGCGGTGGTAGGGCTCCATGTGCTGCCGCACGGCCTCCATCATGTCTGCAGACACCTCCCCCAGGCTCTTGCTGGCGTTGAGGCTGACGTTGAAGTGGTGCACGACCGAGATGTTGAACTCAAACTCGGCGCGGACACGGTTCAGAGCATCCGTGAGGGCTGTGGAGGTGACAAGAGGCGCCGTGCTTTGGGGCGAGAGCCAGAAGAGGGGTGCAGAGAGGGATCCCCGACCCCCCACGGCACTGGGATACTCACGGGCTGCGACATTGGTCCGGATGAAGATCTGGATGTACTGAGGGATGACGCAGAACATGGCAGCAACTGCGGAGAGAGGGATCTCTGCTAGGGCTGGGCCCCCGTGATGGAGACGGATCTGTCCCACCACCCCGTTAACCCCTCGCGGCACAGGGACGGGGACTCACGAGTATTGACCACGTCGCAGAGGACCTTGAAGCTGAGCACAACGTAGCAGATGTGGAAGAAGAGGGGGAGGGCGCGCTCACAGCTATCCTTGACCTTGTCCATGTAGCGCATGCAGCTGCTCTGGGGCGACCCCAGCTCTCGGTTACAGACGTTACCAACGTTCGCCAGCCACCGCCAAACGTTGCGCAGGGCCCGGGCTGTGGGCAGGGAGTGGGCATTGGAGACGGGGATGGACTGAAAGCAGGGTGGGGGGTGTTGGAGGTGGGGAGACCCCCAGGGACCCTGCTCACCAACATGTCTGGTGGAGTCCATGATGGAGCGGACGAACTTGCGGACACGGTCACCCACCACCTTGGCATTCTGGCCAATGTCCTTGATTTTTCTCTGCAAGTCTGCGGGGGGG
>VZRV01004971.1:0-73227 GCA_013398115.1 Falcunculus frontatus | reverse complement strand
TTGGGCTCATTATAATACGAAGCGAGCCTAAATGGGGCTAGGTAATGAATACGTATAGGTGTGTTGGGAAACTTAATGAATATGGAGTTTGTAACCCGATTTATACCAAGCTGAATGCAGCTGTCGACACGCATAACTTTGGAGGAATTATCCCCCATGCGTCCCAGCTGGAATAAACATACCTACTTTACTACTTATTCCAGTAGTGGAGTTTTTCCTGCATATCGCTGGCACGGGCTGGGCTGCATTGCTTGCTTTTGATTTACAAGAGTCAGCCCTGCATCCATCCTGCAGCTCTCAGCAATTTCCCTGAGAGGAGGAAACAAAGCAGATTTTGGCACGGTTTGCTACAGCAAACCACAATTTTCTCTTTAAGGGCTTTTACTAGTTGCAAATTTGCTTTTCTTGTATTTACAGCTCCTTCCTGGCAGGACTCTGGGGTATGGGGGTGACCCACAGCAGAAATGATAATTGCAATGGCACAATGCTGAAGGGTTGGAGTGATGCCACCATGGGAAAGGCTTTCAGGAAGATGCTTTCAGAAAGGTGTTTTCAGTCGATGCTTTCAGAAGGATGCTTTTGGGACATGCCTTCAGAAGGTGCTTTCGGAAGATGGTTTCAGGAGGTGCTTTCAGGAAAATGCCTTTGGGAGATGGTTTCAGTAAGATGTTTTTGGTAGACGCATTCAGGAAGACTCTTTCAGAAGATGTTTCAGCCCCACCATCTCTGCTGCTCTCTCCAGCTCAGCTACAGTGACTGCAGTGGGGGTCCTTGCCCACTGCTGGGCTTTGCTCTGCTCATAGAATCCAGACTGGTTTGGGTTGAAAGGGACATTAAAGACCACCAAGTCCCATCCAGTGCCATGGGCAGGGACACCTCCCAGTGTCCCAGGGTGCTCCAAGCCCCATCCAGCCTGGCCTTGGACACTGCCAGGGATCCAGGAGCAGCCACAGCTGCTCTGGGCACCCTGTGCCAGGGCCTCACCACCTTCACAGGGAGCAATTCCTTCCTAATTGTCCTCTCAGCACTGACTCAGTGAGACCTTTCCTGGCCACTTTGTAAGAGTCAAAATCCTTGAAATCCTCTTCCATTCTTAGCAGCAGGAGCTTCAGCTCTGGCAATAACTGCTGTCGTATCTGGCTTCCAAGTGCAGATGAGTGATGGCCAATTTTCTGCTGGTTGAGAATTTGCTTCTGAAGTTCCCCTCCTGCCCTGGAGATCTGCTCCCTCACCACCCTGAGCAGCACCTGGGATCTGAGTCCCAGCTCATTCTCAGCTGCCAGCAAACCTCCATCATGTCCTGACTGGCCAGACACAGAGCCACAGCAGGGAAACAGGCAGTGCTTGCTTTGTTCTTTCATTAGAACTTGATTTGGTGCTGTATTTAAACATGAATAACTGAGAAGGCAAAGACAGGGCTCTGCTCCTTGCTGGCTGTTATTAAAACTCTAAATCAGGCTGCCAATGGAGCCATCCCTGCTACCTTTGCAAAATGAAAACAGGGAATTGGTGTCTTCTGTCTCTGAGGGAGGGTGCACGCACTCTCAGTGATCCTAATAAAGCACCTGGATTTTCCTGAACCTTCCAGTTTGCAGTTTGCAATGCTATAAATCACCACAACAGGGTTGTGGAGGAAAAAGACTTGAAAATGCTCCTCCTAAAGGGAAGCTCTGCTGTAACTCACACCAGCAGCTGCCCAGATCTCATTCAGCTGTAAATTCAGTGATGGATTTCTTAGGGGTGGAGATTCCTACCCCAAAATCCCACATCTAGCCTAAAACTCTGACCCAGGAACATCCCCCGTGCTGGGGTATGGCTGGAAGGACTGCAGGGAACATGGTGGGAATCCTGGCTTAACCCCAGTGGCAACTCAACCCCACACATCCCAGTGGGATGGGGAAGAGAATCAGAAGGGTAGAAGTGAGAAAACTTGTGGTTGAGGTAAACATTTCAATAGGTAAAGCAAAAACTGTGTGTGCAAGCAAGGCAAAGCGAAGAATCCATTCAGCACTTCCCATCACAGGCAGGTGTTCAGCCATCCCGGGAAAACAGGGCCTCATCACTGGCATGGTGACTTGGGAAGACAAAAGCCATCACTCAGAATATTCCCTCTCTCCCTTCTTCTTCCCCCAGCTAAGTTTTACTTCATGTGGTCTGGGATGTCCCTGGGATCAGCTAGGATTCTGGCTGTGCCTCCCCCAGCTTCTTGGGCAACCCAGCCTTCCCCCTGGTGGGGTGAGGAGCAGAAAAAGCCCTCATTCTGTGTCAGCCCTGCCCAGAAAACACAAAACGTCCCTGGATTACCTCCAGCACAAATCCCAACCACAGCCCCAGACAAGTTACTTTGAAGGAAATGAACTCTCTCCCACCCACACTCAGCACATGGTGTGATGGGGACATTAATCTGTTATGTTTAGGCTGATATAACTGATTCTCTGTTTCAAAACACTCAAAAAATTTCCAAAGTTTTGGTTTTGTTTGGATTTTTTGTTGTTATTACACAAGGTTTAGGTTCTTTTAATTTCATTTTCCAGGCAGCCTTTTCCTGCCCAGATATCACTGACCAGCTTCACCACAAAAAGCTCTGACTGACCTGAAAATGCATTTCCACTGCTCAGATAATTCATCTTCACTGCTGTCTGCCAAGTGAGAGCACTGAGTCACTCCCATCCCCACCAGCCTGGTCACAGTCTCCCCCAGCCAGGCCAGCAAAGCTCTCAGCTACAGAGAGGACTCAGCAGAGGGTTTTTTCCTGTCTGATGGGAAAACAGAACCTTCCTCCATCTTCCGGAATGAACTTTCTGTCCTTCTATAGAGAGGAGACTAGCAAAGACACTGGGGTAGAGGACTGGTGAGGCATTTCATCTCATCAGAGACTTCCAGACTGGTTTCGGTTGAAAAAGACCTTAAATGCCTCCAGTGCCACCCCTGCCATGGCAGAGACACCTTCCACTGTCCCAGGCTGCTCCAAGCTGCGTCCAACCTGGCCTTGGACACTGCCAGGGATCCAGGGGCAGCCACAGCAGCTCCGGGGCACCCTGTGCCAGGGCCTCCCCACCCTCACAGGGAAGGATTCATAGACAGAATTGAACTTGGATAAAAGATCTATTGAGCCCAATTTGCAATTTTTTTCTCTCTGAAAGCAGGCAAAATTATTCTTTAGCTTTTCTGGGCCTTTTCTCTCACCCATTGCCTCAGGTAACCTCTCAGAGAACATGTGATGAGCCACAGGCTCAGGGTAGGACCCTCTTCTGTCACATCTGACACAAGTTGAAGGGACCTGTTAAGTTGGGGCAGCTCTATGGAGCAGAACTCCTGAGCTGCTCAGCTCTGCTAAGAGCAGCTCTGGGCGATTATTACTGCACTGACTTAAATCACATCCAAAAGGAACACAGAAATTTCATGTGTTCTTCCCCCTCAGAAAGGGCAAGGATTTAAGATGAGTTTTGTTCTCTCAGTGCAGGAACAGCTTCTCTGGAGTGGATAGAATCCTGCTGAGAGTAAATATCATAATCTGGTGGAGTTCCTGTCCCTGCTGCTTCTCAGCCCATTGAATAACCATGAAATAACTCACCCAGCATTCCCGAGGGGGGAGAGGATTAGGCCCATCCAGCACACTGGGGAGCACAAATTAAATTACATGTTCCAGCCAAAAGCCTCTCGTGTGGCCTCCAGCAAACGTCACCCCTTATCCATGACTCTGATTTCCATAAAGTTCTAATGATGCCACAGCACACATCTACAGGGTATCAATCTGTCCCCACAGCAAACAGTCCTTTCAGTCAGCTCACTTCATGTTTCTGCCTTTGGGATGTCCCCCTGCAGAGCTGCATCCAGCTCAGGGGCCCCAGCACAGGAAGGACCTGGAGTGGCAGGAGCTGGTCCAGAGGAGGCCCTGGAGCTGCTCCAGGGCTGGAGCCCCTCTGGAGCCAGTCTGGGAGAGCTGGGAATGTTCACCTGGAGAGGAGAAGCTCCAGGGAGAGCGCAGAGCCCCTTGCAGGGCCTAAAGGGGCTCCAGGAGAGCTGGAGAGGGACTGGAGACAAGGGATGGAGGGACAAGACACAGGGAATGGCTTCCCACTGCCAGAGGGCAGGGATGGATGGGATATTGGGAAGGAATTCCTGGCTGGGAGGGTGGGGAGGCGCTGGCACAGGGTGCCCAGAGCAGCCGTGGCTGCCCCTGGATCCCTGGCACTGCCCAAGGCCAGGTTGGATTGGGTTTGGATCAACCTGGGATAGTGGAAGCTGGGATTTGCTCTCAATACAAATGCAAACAGAAGTTTTTTACCCATTGGCCCTGCCCAGACACCCCAACAACCCCACCCTGGGCATCCCTGGCAGCACTGTCCAAACGCTCCTGGAGCTCTGGCAGCCTCGGGGCCGTGCCCATTCCCTGGGGAGCCTGGGCAGTGCCCAGCACCCTCTGGGGGAAGAACCTTTCCCTGATCTCCATCCCAAATCCCCCTGGCCCAGCTCCAGCCGTTCCCTGGCTCCTGTCCCTGTCCCAGGGAGCAGAGATCGGAGCTGCCCCTGGGGAGGAGCTGCAGCCCCTGCTGAGCTCTGCCCTCAGCCTCCTCTGCTCCAGCTGGACAGGCTGAGTGCCCTCAGATGTTCCTCGTGTGGCCCCTCCAGACCCTTTCCCATTCTCATGTCCTTCTTTTGGACACTTCCAACACCTTTGGATCTTTGGCACAGAGAGATTCCCCCTGGGGACGCCCAAGGACTGTCTGTCCTGTGTCACCTTCCCACTCTGCTCCTTTGGCACCAGGATTGCAATTAGCTTTGAGATTGTTTTTTTCTTGTTTTCCCAGTTCAGCCACTTGAGGAAGGACAATCAGGGTTGCCATGGCAATGGAAGGATGACTTCTTAATTTGTGGGACTCTTTCTCTAATTATTCTGAGAATTGTAGTCCCATGAAAACTGCCTCCTTTGAAGAAACTCTGTTAAGAGCTGCATTGGCACTGAAGAAGAAGTTAAAAAGAAAGGAAAGCTAATAAAGGTGTTTTTTGGGCAAAAGAATGAAAAAAATTGGTAAATTTTCCTGGCTTGTTTCATGTGCTGACAAGAACAAATGTCTGGTGTTATCCAGAAACAAGGGCCTGGAATGGGTCCTAAACCTGAATTATTCATGAGTAATCCAAGGTGTTTTTACAGACTTTCTGAGGAACAAGAGTATCAGGCAGAACTAACACATGTAACTGAAAATAAAACCGTGTAAAACTTAATGGAGAACAAGTAGGACTTAAAGGGCTATTTAAATGGAGAGGCACCAAAGGAAAATAAAATTTTTAGTACATTTTTTCATCCCCAAATCTTAAAACTGAAGACACAGGACAGAAGCAGCACTGCTTTCATTTTGTACAGGAGGAAGAAACACTGTGGCTTGCTCCGGGTGGGCAGTGAAGGACAGGCACAGGAGAATGGAGCCAGAGTCCCTGGGATGTCCCAGCTGGCTTTGGAGCTGAGCAGGTGCCACACGAGTCACCTCTGACATGAACACCTTGGAACCCTGCTGAACACAGCCCTGGAGAGAGGGCTGGTGAGTCTGTTACTGCAGAGAAGCTGGGAATGTCAGAGGGAGAAGGGCAGCCTCTGGGTGCTGAGAAACACCTCTGAAAATCCAAAATCTCCTCACTGGAGCCCAGAGCCTCCAGGGGACTATTAATGTGCATTATTTTTTCTGCAGGAAATGGAGGAGGAGTAGGGGGAAGAGGAGGAGAAGGGGAGGGAGGGGGAGGAGGAAGGTACCTGGAGCATCCTCTCTGCTGCTGAGGGAGAAATCTTTCCCCCAAAAATCATTCTTCCATTGGAAAATGCTGGTTCAGCTCTCTGCCAATATGGTGTTTTCATCATCACCTTTCTTTGGAGGGAAATGGGCATGGAAATGGAGCATTTAACTGTCTTACTTTCCAACAGCTTTGTTGTCCAGAGCAGCCGTGGCTGCCCCTGGATCCTGGCAGTGCCCAAGACCAGGCTGGATGGGGCTTGGAGCACCCTGGGACAGTGGGAGGGGTCCCTGCCCATGGCAGGGGTGGGACTGGATGATTTTAAGGTCCCTTCATCCCAAACCAGTCCGGGATTCTATGACCTTCCTTTAGAAGGCATTTCCCAAAATGAAGCCATTTGATTATTTTTCGTTTTCTTTCAAGGAGACTTCTTTTCAATTACTTTCATTGCTTTCATTTTATACCCCACTATAAATCCTAGCACAGTGTTAAATGCCCTGAAATCTAATAAAAATTTCAATTTTCTCTATATGTTAAAAAGCTGTTTAACTGAGCCAAAGCTACTTTGGAAATGATCAGATTTAATTTCAGGGGAAACATCAACATTCAACATTATGTTCCTGTTTAGAAAGGTGGACACCTTTAAGTAGCTGAGCTCTCTCTGTGTCCCCACTTTGAAGACACTGGCAGTAAAAGTTTAAGTGACAAGAGAGTCCAAATGATTGGCGAAAGCCTGAGAAATGGAGGGAGAGTTACAGATCACAATTAACTTGTACAAAGTCCTTCTTCCAGGAGTCATTGTAGTTGGCCCAATGCTCCCTGATTTCTCTTCTAAATGCTTGTTGTCCTTTTTTTCTTCAGAGCCCATGGCAAAAGCAGCATCCTGTGAAACTGAAATCCCAGTGGGACATCAATGGGACATTTCCCTGGTGCTCACTGCAACCACAGAATGATCTGCAGCTGGGCCAGGGAAGGATCTAGAGTAGCTGAGGGAACTGGGAAAGGGGCTCAGCCTGGAGAAAAGGAGGCTCAGGGGGGACCTTGTGGCTCTGCACAACTCCCTGACAGGAGGGGGCAGCCGGGGGGGGGGGTCGGGCTCTGCTCCCAGGGAACAGGGACAGGAGGAGAGGGAATGGCCTCAGGCTGGGCCAGGGGAGGGGCCGGTTGGATATTGGGAAAATTTCTTCACGGAAAGGGGTGTCCAGCCCTGGCACAGCTGTCCAGGGCAGCGGTGGAGTCCCCATCCCTGGAGGGGCTTAAAAGCTGCATGAATGTGGCACTTGGGACAGGGGTCAGTGGTGGCCTTGGCAGTGCTGGGTTAACTCAGTTGGACTCAATGGGCACAGAGGATTTTTCCAATCTAAATGATTCAGTGATTTTCAGACAAACCTCTTCCCTGGACTGCAGCTATCATTGCTTTTTCTTCTTCTTTTTTTAATCCTTTTTCTCTTCAAGCCCAGAGGGAAACATCAAAACAATGAACTGGCAAGAAAACAGCAATTTCCAGGGCTAAGGAGAGGGTTCTGGCCCAGGGCAGTGGGGACCATGTGCTGAGCCACATGGGGGACCAAACACCTCCTTTTCTCTGTAAAACATCGCGTTGCCGTGCCTGTGAGGTCAGTCTCGCCTTTCTCATTGCAAACCCTTTAGCTGGGCTGTGCTTCCGGGAGGGCTCAGGCGGGGCTGTGGAAGCAGAGGGGCTCACACTGGTCGGGACCCTTCTTCATCCCTTTTCTCCCTCGAATAGAGCCGTTCCCGGTGTTGCGGGGTGGGATCACGATCACTGCAGCAAGTGCTGGAGACACAAGAGGGCAGGCACAGGCTGTGCAAAGGAGAGAGGGCTCAGCTCCCGTGTCCCTCAGCCAGCCGGGCCCTCTCCACTTCCCTCCATCTCTGCAAAGGAGGGAAAAGGGGATTTTCCTCAGGGGTACGTCTTCTGGCCCTGCCTGGCTCGTCTGCTGAAGCGGATTTGAAGCAGCACGTTCTGCGAGGAACACCCAGGGGCTGAGAATGGGCTATGAGCTCCCATAGCAGCTCCTCCACCTGCCAGCGATGCTCTGCATTCCCTGGGCGTTCCCTAGTGCAGTGTCCTTAGCTGGGCTCTGCCACCTCAGGGGGTTTATGGGGCCAGCCAGGCTGCCTTGTTCTCCCCCTTCGTGTCCCCTTAGAAGGGTTGTTCACAGGGGTGGCCAGAGGGGCCATCAGTCCTTGCCAGACCTTGCATCCCATGTCCCCCACCCTTGCTGGTGTCACCCCACAGCCCATCCCCAGGCACTGCCTTCCTTGGATCCCAGGACATCGTGGCTGACGGCAGCTCCGGGGCACAGCCTGAGCCACCAGCCCTCACCAGAGTATGACAGTGCCCAGAGCAGCTGTGGCTGCCCCATCCCTGGCAGTGTCCAAGGCCAGGCTGGACGGGGCTTGGAGCAGTCTGGGAGAGTGGAAGGTGTCCCTGCCCATGGCGGGGGTGGGATGAGATGATCCCTTCCAACCCAAACGATTCCGTGGTTTGTCTCCCTGGTTTGTGCCCATCCCCAGGAGCAGCGGAGCAGAGCCGGTGCCGGTGCCGGTGCCAGGCAGCTCTGCTGGGCACGGGGCTGTTCCCTCCAGGCTGCAGCCAAAGCTCCCTGCACAGCTCAACAATAACAGGCAGCAGATGGTTTATGGTGTGAATTACAGCAAACGGGATTGCAAAGGCAGCACGCACGGGGAACAAATGGAAGCATTAACGGGGAACAAATGAAAGCATTAACACACCGGGCCGGCCAGTGCAGGCGTGGGGAAGGGAGGGGGATTTGCAGATGGGCTGGGAATGGGTAGGAAAGGGAGCCCATTCCGGCCAGGAAATTTTTAGAGGGGAATGGTCTTGTGCCTGACCATGCAGGGGTGGTGAGCACAAGGGGAGACAGGCAGCGAGGTCTGGAGCCGGGATCAAGGATGCCGTGGCCACTCTGTCCTTGGCTGCTTTAATTCTGGGCCACAGCTTGTTTGGGTGTGCTCAGCTCTGCCTTTCCCACCCTCCTGGAAAGGGCACCGCAAGGTGCAGGAGGTTTGTGCATCTCTCCTTGGCTGAATTTCTGTGTAATGCAGAAGGAACACAGCTCTGTTTAGCCACCAATGGACTGTATTGAGAGCCTGGCTTCACTCACAGGCACAGATGCAGGAGAAGGGACCATATTTTGCGTTTCAGGGCTGATGTGGATTTGTACAAGAGGAAACCAGACTCTGGAGGCAGCTCCTGCTCTCTCTGCACCCCAGCCATCCATGAGAACACAGCGCTGGAGCCTTCTGGCTATGGAAGGAGGGTTCAGCTTCAGGGCAGCAACCTGGTATGCTGAAAAGTCCTCCTGGGAAATCCAGCTCAGGGCTCCCAAGTCTTTTGTCCTCTCTTTGCCTCAGATTCCCTGGTGTAAAATGCAAAGAGTAGCGTTGTAGCAGGGCTGGGATGAGTAGCCCAGACTGAGAGATACTCCCATAGGAACATCCATGCTGAGGGATGCCACAGCTGGGCCTGCCTTTGGCTGCCAAGGCCAAATGTAGAGAGACAGCAAAGCTGAAATGATCTTATCTCTGGGTGAAGATCGTCAGGGGGAGGACAGGGTGGCTCGTGGCCTGGGGACAAGAGTCTTGGGGGTCCATCAGTAAAGTTAAGCACCTGAAAGGTGAAGGGGCCAAATGGTGCAAAGTGTCTGCTGTCATGGTAACAGCATTCAGGGTTATAAATCCAGAAACTGGGCTCATTTTATCCCATATAATCTTTTAAGGCGGCTGAGAGTCATGAGGCATTGCCCTGCAGACAGTGACAGGCTCTGTCTGTGCTTCAACCCTCTGCTCCCACCTCATCCCAGCTAGGAACGTCACCTCTTGCGTGCTTCCATGCTCTCGGACCCTCACCTGCTGTAGGGCTGGGTGCTGTACAGAGACAGAAATCCTGGGGTTTAATTCTGGATCTGAAACAAAGCAAGCAAAACCCCTGCTGTTCATGGAGCCGATATGGAGGGGAGTTACTCTGGCCCTGCTCAGACCCAGCACCTCACACCTCTGGTACCGATCCCCCTTGCTCCCACTCCTGCAGTGGCACCACGGATGCTCTCCTGTACCGAGGCATCGTCACAGGATCTGAAGCATCTCTTGGGTAGGAAACCGTGCCCAGTTTTCCTCCCCTCCACCCCCTCCTCCGTCCCAGCCTCCCGGCTGAACGCACATCTGGGAGCGCCTTCCCCAAACACATCCGTCACAGCTGCCTTCCAGCGGCAAACAGAACATCTGGAGATCCTGCTGGTTCGGAGCCTTCCGAGCCTCGGGGTCTGAGCCGGGGGGCTCAGGAGCTGCTGGGCACAGCCCCCCCCGGCCCCGCCGAGCCACAGCCACGTCCAGATTCAGCCCAGACTGGAGCTGGGGGTGTCGGGTCGCAGCCCCCTCTCCCTGCGCTGCCGCGGGGCTCCGCATCCGTGTGTGACTCACGGCTCCCAGCGCTTCTCCCTGGAAGTTCTGCAGGGAAGGGAAGCTCTGAGACAGACAGAGGAGAGATGAGAGATGCTGCAACCCCTCCGCTGCCTCTCGCCGGCTCTTGCCTTGCCTGGGTTTTGCTCGCAGCTGCCGTGTGAAGGAGAAGCGGGTTCATGCCGCTGCTTTCTAATCTGCGTGTGTGCGTGCACGGAACTGAGCAGAAATCACCACCTTTTCTTTTCTTTTTCAGCCTTTCCTTTTATTTTTTAGCATTTCCTTTTCCTTCCCCCCTTTCCTCTCTTATTTCTCCCGCTGAATTGGCTGCCCACCTTTCCCTTGCAAATCACACCGGCAGCACAGGCTGGGTTTTCGGGGTGGTGTTTTCTACCCAAAATGGAGAGGTGGGGAGGAGGAAAGATGCCTAAATCCTGCAGTCGCATCCCCGGAGCTTGGGGAGCGTCTCCCGGTCGGGCTGAAGACATCCGGGAAGCAGCATCCTCGGCTTTCCGCACTAGTTAACAGCCTGCGAGCTGCCTCCACTTGTTTTAGGCTCGCTCGCTTAATCTCAGCTCCCCTCGGCGCGCGTGTGCCTGTGTGTGTGTGTGCAGGGGGAGGACTTTATTGCCATTGGCTCAGCTTTCGCTGCCCACCCACATCTCTTCCACATCACCTTGGTGTCTCCCTAAATAAAACCAGCCCTCCTTATCGCACCGAGGAAATCAAGAGCGAGAGTTTGAATGGATTTTATATAAATATTTACCCCGACGAAGCTACTGCTGAGCTCGTGGGATAAACTCGCAGCAGCTGGTCTCACTCTGCTTCCCTCACCCGCCCATAAAAGGGTTTAATTACTTTAGAGAGGAGAGGGGAGAGATCCAGATCCCAGTTCTGGCTCCAGACTGACCCAAAAAGCAGGACCAGGATTTAACTGAAGCATGGATCTGAAGGACAGCACCAGTGAGGGCAGCATGGGCAGCCTGCAGCCTTCCAGCATCCAGATTTTTGCCAACACCACCACGCTCCATGGGATCCGTCATGTCTTTGTCTATGGGCCAGTGACCATCCGGCGCCTGCTCTGGACCTTGGCCTTTGTGGGCTCGCTGGGTCTCCTCCTGGTGGAGAGCTCGGACAGGGTGGCTTTTTACTTCTCCTACCAGCACGTGACCAAAGTGGACGAGGTGGTGGCGAACAGCCTGGTGTTTCCCGCTGTCACCATCTGTAACCTCAACGAGTTCCGCTTCTCCCGGCTCACCACCAATGACCTGTACCACGCTGGGGAGCTCCTGGCTCTGCTGGACGTCAACCTGCAGATCCCCAACCCTCATCTGGCTGACCCCACTGTCTTAGCCATCCTCCAAGAAAAGGCCAATTTTAAGCAGTATAAACCCAAAGTTTTCAGCATGCAGGAGTTCCTGGCACGGGTTGGCCACGACCTGAAGGATATGATGCTGTACTGCAAGTTCAGAGGCCAGGAGTGCAACCACAAGGACTTCAAAACTGTGAGTATGAGCAGACACTCTGCTTTTCTCTTCTCTGGGCACGTGGACTGTGGTGCTGCAGGACAGCCCTGGAGGTCACCGGCCAAGCCGTGTGGGCCCAGTGTGATAAGGCAGTGGCTGCCGGGCTCTGGCTTGGCAGAGGAGGAGCAGGAGGAAGCCTGTTGAGCTGAAGTTTGTTTGTTGGAGTCCTAACAGGGGTTTTGTGGGGCCAGACCTGCAAGGGGCTTGTAGCAGGTCCAGCCTCCATCCTGGATAAGGCCCACGGCTCCCAGGTTGCTGCTCAGGGTCAGATGGGTCCTGCTGAGCATCACAGGGGGCCTGGGGGTCTTGTGCCATGCCTAGTGGATGTTGGCCAGCTGAAGGAAGCAGAGAGAGCTGGACAGAGCCAGCAAGAAGGGCGGGTGCTCGGGGCTGGTCTGAGCAGTGTCCAGGTGTTTGCAGCTTTGCTGGAATTGTGGAAGGGGAAATTTTTCTGCTTGTTCCTGGCATTCGTGGCTCACAAATCCTGGTTTGCTGCGGAGTGTGGGCAGCAGCTGGGTACCTGCCTGGTGCTGTGTCCTTCCTGTGCTGTGTTAGAGGAAAGGAGGGGAAAGAAAAGGAGAGGAAAAGCAACGAGGCTAAGCTCTGATCCTGGTCTGCTCTGAGATGGAATGAGCTGGGTACTTGAGCATCCTGAGGGAAGCAGCTGCTTCTCAGTTGCCAGCATCTGTCTGGCACCCTGACGGCTGTGCAGGCTAGCCTGGGTGCTGCGGTGCTACATGTGTCAGTGTAAAATAAAAATAACAAGGAGGTTGTCTGGAGGAAGTGATGCCCCTGTGTGCTGCTGGGGCAGGTGACGGAGCTGGGCAAGGGGCTGCAGACATGGCTGAGCCCCATCCTGGCTGAGCTTGGGGGTGCTGTGGTCTGGGCTAAGTCCCACTGTGCTCTCAGGCCATGCTGGGCAGTGCCTAGGCTCTGTGATCCTGGAGTCAGGAACGTTACGGGTTTCAGGTGGTTGTTTCTTGGGAGTGCTGCTGCTTGTTCTGCTCCGGTGTGTCCTGCGGAGAGCAGGTCCTGGGCAGGGTTTGCAATTGCCTGGTTCATCAGCAGGATCTTTGTCTGGCTTTGGGAGAAGGGAATATTTTCTGTCTCTGCTGCTTTGGATCTCCCAACAAATGAGTCCAACTGACTCCAGCTCCAAAGTCATTGCCATCCCCTGGACTGTGCTCTCTTTAAACCTCTGAGTATAAACATAGAATTTTACGCCTCATTTATTGCCTGTGCATAACTCTGATGCTGTGCCTATTTCAAACTGGATATCCAGGCAAACCACTCCCTTGTTTCTGCTCCCTGGGCAGGTCTGATCAGGGGTTGGGTCATCCGAGTTGTAGGAAGGCATCAACCAAGTCCCAGGGAGAGGAGCTTGCTAAAGAAAAGCCATGTGTGAGCAAGTCTGGAGAATGGGATAAAAAAGGAGAAACAGATGCAAAAGTCCAGGGGACAGAAGAGTTGGGGAGTGAGGTCAGATCCCAGGAGGATGGACAGACCTCCCTTGACTGTAGCAAAGTGTGGAGAGCAGGAGGTGTTCTGCCAGTACATTTGCCAAGAAAGAAATAAGAACCAGCCAAAAGCAAAAACCTTAAAACCAGGGAGCAACCAGCACTTTCAAAGCACCTGCAGGTCTTAAAAAAGGACTTTAAAAAGCAGGTCCTGTTCTTAGGCAAGACAGGAGCTCTTGGCAGCCCCCCTGGAACCCAGCAGGGTGTCACCCCGGCTATTGAGTTTTTGAGGTAATTGCTTCTGAAACAATGATTTTTAATTTTTTTTTTCCATGGGGGATACTGTAGTTTCCAGAAAGACAAACATTCCCTGTCTGCCAAATAAATGTTCTGCTAAAACAGATCAGGGCCCGCTAGAAAGAGACAGGATATTATGGACTGACAGCGCTTGTCCTTGTCAAAGTGAGAGATTGAGTGCAATACTTCAGCCCACTCTGCAAAGCAGCTCCTACCTGAGCCAGAAGACAACATTGTCTCTCACAGAGGCAGGGCTTCAGTCTCACTGACTTCAGGTAATCCCCCAGGTTATTGAAATCCAGGAAGCAGCACTCAACAGGGACACAACAACCCTGTTTTCCTTCCAGATTTTACCTCTCGGAGATAAAAGGCAGCAAAAAGTGTCTGTTTGAAGGATGAGTAGGTGTTTCCACAGGGAGAATGCTGTAAAGGTCTGTGAGCTGCCTCCAGGCTGAATCAGAACCTCACGTCCTGGATGAATTTTGCATTTAATCACCACCAACCTGTTGCAGCTGCTCACGGGCTCAGTGACAGCACATCCATCCTGCTGCAGCACCCGCTGGAGAAGAGTCATCACTGAAGCCTGATTTGTTTCTGAAGGGAAACAGGGTGTAAATGCCAGGGCAGTTCTGCAATACGTCAGCAGGGTGAAGAACTACGAGGTTTTTATATACACTCCCCAAATCCTGGCAGCTGGGAGCAGAGGCGGCAGGAGCTTTGCAGCAGGGGGCTGCACCAAACAGGAACTCTGCAATAAGGTGCTGCTGGAGGAGTCAGTGCTGTGTTGCCTCTGGCCAGCTCTGCCTTTGGGTGCAGGGTGGGTGTTATGTGCAGGGTGTCCCTCAGAAAGCCCACAGTGCTGCTGCTGCTGCTGCATGGAGAGCAGGAGCTGCAATGGCAGCATCTTGGCACTTTAAAATGTGACTTTACCCTGTTCCTCCTCCACTGCCCTGTTTAAATCCCCTGACACTGCTTTATTAACAGGATTTGTGCTGTGCTTTCCCCACACTTCCTGTTCCTTCTCCCCCTAATGCCTCTCAGATAACATCTCCCATATTAAGGTCTGCCCACAGGAGTGAGTCCCAGCTTTTCTGCAGAGATGCCCCAAAGGGAACAGCCAGGTCTCAGCAGGATATGCTGATCCTGCACTGGATTGCCACGCACAGAACAGCAGAGAAGATAATGCAGAGCTCTGCTGTAGGCAAGGCAGTGAAGTCCAGAAAATTGGCAGAACACGCTTTAGCAAAGCCATTCCCTTGAAGTATTTGGAGGAGGAAAGCCTGATAAGAGCAGCAGCCAAGGAAATCCCCTCCTTGTTTTCTGCACTGCTCCCCCCAGGAGGTCCTGGTTGGAAATGACCTCGCAGATGGCATTTCCCTGGAGGAGCTGTGCTCCTGCTGCTCAATGCGACATCAAGGTCTTCCCATCCCACTGCTGCTGAGACTGGCAAAGTTTGGCCTCATCAGCCCTCGCCACACCACTCTGATGTTCTGGGAGTCCCTGAGTGTGTGTGTGGAGCAAAGCCTCTTTCCTGGGGCTGCTGGTGTGGCTTGTGGTCCTTCACTGTTCCAGCCTGGGATGAGCTGGGCAGTGGCAGGGGAGCCCTTCAGGAGGATTTTGTGTGTGGCCCAGAAAAAGGGGGGAGGCATTGGGGAAAAAGCCTCTGAAAACCCTTTCAGCCCATGGAGCAAACACAGAGTGAGGGGTGGGATGGCCTGGGTATGGATACTGGCAATGTGAGCAGCAGGGGAATGGGATCCCTCAGTCCCCCCTCACTGAGAAATGCTCCCCAGCAGCACAGCTCTGCCCAGCACAGCCCGGCCGTGGTGCTGGGGGATATTCCGGGTATCTGGGCTGAGAACGCGTTCCTCATTCGGGTCGTTTGCTAAGTGCGGTGTTGGGCTGTGCTTCCTCACACATCCAGTCGTTCCAGCTAACGCAACGTTTTCCCTTGTGCCTGCTCTGCCTCATCAGGTGTCTATTTGTTGCCAGTGGCCATGACAATTGAAGGATAGAACTCATTTATTTTCAATACACATTCTTCTGACAGACAAGGTCCACATAATGGAGCGTATCTCATGTGAATATTGCTATTTTAAGACACGAGTTTCTGTCAATCTATCTGGCTTTCTCTATACATATTTTTTCTGCCATTCTTTCTAGTGTATCTGTCAGGCCAATGTTTAGTGAATAGCTTTGGCTTTTTAGACTAACTAGTCCATTCTCATCTCCTGTTATACAACTTCCACTTTCTTCAGGAAAAAAAGTCAGGATAGTGCCTACTTGATTCAGAAAAACATTACTTTTCTATTTAACAATTTTTCTGGAGAGTCATGACTTTTTCCAAAGTTCGCTCCAGAACCTGAGATGCCATGATGAGATGTGCCATTATGAGATATGCAATTCAGTGATAACTTTTACACAAACAGGCTGTTCTTCCAATAGGAAGTGAGGTCTCTGTGCAGCCTTCCCAGTCTGCACTGGAAAATCTCAATTTTGCAGGTGCTGTTGAGGGTGTGGGTGTGGGCAGGCACAGAGGGAGTGCAGGGTTATCATTTTGCTGCTGGTGGCATCTCATTGGGTGTCTAAAAGGAGGTGGATTGCTCCTGGCTCAGGTATCTGGCAAACCCTGCCCTTGGGAAATGCAGACCCTCATTCTACCCAGTGCTTTTCTGGATTAAATTTCTCTGTCCCGTAAGGATTTATGGGTGTAGTAGTTCCCTGTGACACTGATGGAGTTTGTATTTCCTTTATTTGTTAAAAACCGGTAGGATAATACTTTAGATTTTGCAGGAAATTTCATGGGTGGATTCCAGTTGGGATCAATGCTCATGACAAACCATTCCTGGGTTGGAATGGTTAATAGAGTTAAAATCTAATGAAGGCTATTGAACTTCGGTGAGGCCTTTTCATGGCAAATCCAGTTTTAAATCCTTTAATACTTGAAGTATGAACACTGGGTGAAACAACTCAAAAGGAGAGCAGCTGCAGAACTGAGCTGTAGGTTGTTAACTTGGGACATTGGTGCTCCACTTTTGGGACGCTGATCTGACTGCAGACCTGACCAGAACAGTGACAACGTCCTCCTTAATGATCTTTGAAAAGGGCTGTGTTTGGATGTGGTTTGAGCTGTTTCTTAGCCAGGCATGCTGCCCTCCCTCACACAGGCTTTGGGATGGGGAATAACTTAAATGAGTGGGAAATGTCAGGAACAGGCCCAGCCAAAGTGTCAGAGCCAGCTGGAGAGCAGAGGGGATGAGTGGGGAGGGAGATGAGGCACGGGGAGAGGAAGGACAAAGAATCTGTGTGTGTAAGAGCCAGCTGTGGGCTCAGCCTTCCCTCACCGGAGCAGCTGGCACTTGGTTTGGAGGAGAGCAAGCACCACTCCTCACTTCTGAGTGATTCCCATTCATCAGAGTTTTTCATGGGGAGGCCAAGTGAGAGCTCCTCTGTCCTCCACACCCCACCTGCCCAAGGATTTCCACTCCAAACAGCAGCTGGAGCTGGAGCAAAATGCAAATCTGCCCTTGGGATGGGGAAGAACTGCTGAGCAAGGGGAGTGTCATTGGAGTTCCAAGGATAGAGGACATGTTTGGGCTGCCAGGCTTTATTAGAATTGTCCTGGGAATTGCGTGAGGCTTTTCGTAGTGTTGGAGATACCTCCTGAGTGTGGCTTCTTGCACCTCAGCTCCTTTCTCCCAGACAGGCACTGAGAACTGAAGTGCCCAAAGCTGTGGAGAGCCAAGGTTTTCAACAACAGAGAACAAATCTGATAAATGTCTGCCAGCCACCATGTCCTGGTGCCCCCTTCGCCCATGGCTCTCTGTGACTGACACAGTTCATGCCACAGGGTCTCCCTGACAACTGGCCCTGGATGAGTTCTCCTGGGTACAGTTTTCTGTCTGCAGTGGGTGGAGGGCGAAATCACAGGGAGCTTTCAGAGGTACTTGTGCTCTCTCTGCAGGAACCAGATTTCACCTAGTCATGCCTAAAGCTAGAAGTAAAGGCCAGGAAAGACAAGGAATATATAAATAACCCAGCCTGGTTTCCAGCTGGAGAGGTAAAGTGGAACAACACAGCTTATCCTGACCTTCTTCCATACCCCCCACGCAAGTGTCCCTTGGAGTCTTCTCGGCAGATAATAAACAACCTCCCAGATGTCTCCTCTTGGGGACTCTTTGGGCTTATTTGACTAAGTGCAGTGATGCCCCATGAAATATGGTGTGGCTGCTGTGGGTTTAATCTAAACCCTCCCTGAGAGGCTCTGACTACCCTGTCCATGATCCCCACAGACAGAAACGGGTAAAAATCTAAACCAGTGGTCACAAAGTGAAACAGGAGAAATTCCCGCTTGATTAAAGAAGAAAGCAGGTCTGATTTACGTGAGGGTCTCTGGCCTCTTGAGGTCCCTTCCAAGCTGAATTATGATTCTATAACAAAAAGCAGGTGCAGACCTGCTGGGTCTTAAATCCTTTTGCTGTTTTTTGAGCATCTAATTTTTTCATAGAAACAAAGAACCCTGGAATGGTTTGGGTTGAAAGGACCTTAAAATCATCCAGTCCCACCCCCTGCCATGGGCAGGGACACCTTCCACTGTCCCAGGGTGCTCAAGTCCTGTCCAGCCTGGCCTTGGACACTGCCAGGGATCCAGGGGCAGCCACAGCTGCTCTGGGCACCCTGTGCCAGCGCCTCCCCACCCTCACAAAGGAGCATGTTTTCCTAATATCTAATCCAAACCTACTCTCTTTCAGTTTAAAGCCATTCCTCCTTGTCTTGTCCCTACAGGCCCTTGTCCAAAGTCTCTCTCCATCTCTCTTGGACCCCTTTAGGCACTGGAAGGGGCTCTAAAGGAGCTCAGTCTCCCTGGAGCTTCTCTTCTCCAGGCTGAACAGCCTTGCAGGACCTTGCGCTTGGCCTTGATGGACTTGGTGAGGGTCACACATTCCCACCTCTCCAGCCTGTCCAGGTCCCTCTGGATCCCATCCCTGCCCTCCAGTGTGTCACACAGCTTGGTGTCAGCAAGCTTGCTGAGGGCGCCCTCAATCCCATTGTTCGTGTCAGCAACAGAGATGGAAACTACAGCTCTAACCCTGAGGAGCTCTGCCTGTCTCTGACCAGCTCTCCTGCTCAGGTCACCCTCAGCCTTCCTGAGAAATGAAAGCCAGTTTGGGAAGACAATCACCTTCCTCTCTGTGAACTCTGGGCATGAGTTCAAGTTTGCATTACTGACCTAAGGACAAAAATTGCCCTAAAATGCAGAGTTGCTGACAGCTCTGTCTGCACTGAGCATCGAGGCATTCACAGCTCTGATTCCATAATGAGTCTGCCATAGTTTCTCTGAGCAAACCCCTGTCTTTTCCCATTTCCTGAAACTATCCCTATTTGCTTTAGAAGCAGATAGTGGAGATTCCCTGAAAAAAAACCCCTCAAATCCATCACTCAGCTCCTGCTGACAGAAAATGTGCCTGGCAGCTCCCAAGGAGTGGCAGGACGGGGAGGTCATTTGAGGCATCTCCATCTCCTCTGGCAGGGTCTGGAGTCCCTCCTGTGCCTTCCCAAAGAGCAGGGATTTATTACAGGGATTTTTGTCACAGGGATTTATGCCTGGAGTACTAGCCAGGCTCAGGTTGGCCACGCAGCAGAGTTCTGCATCCACTGGCATGGTCAGGGTGAGGGCAATAAAGGTGATAAGGTATTGTGATAAGGTGGGTGTGAGCAGGGTGTCAGGTGATTGAGCTGCTGTCACAGCTACACCAGCTCTATATGGGACTCAAAAATACAAAAAGCATTCTGCCTGCTGGGCTGGTGAGACCCTGCAGTGTTCCATAGGAAGAGCTCTTTGGGAAAACAGACCCATGGAAAACTTTTTTGCTTACAAAGTGATCACAGCTGTGAGAGAGTTGGGAGGACTCAGATCTTCCTGGGGAAGGAAATCGTGATCTGTGGCTAAATTTGAAGCTTGTGAAAGTCAGTGTCTATTTTGCCACCTGTATCTGGTGAGAGGTCGTGATGAAAAGCCTTAAATAGATTGACTTTATTGAGGGATGAGTGCCTTTGAATGGTCCTCTAGAAGCTTCTTGGGACTTCCTGACCTGTGGAAATCCATGAGGAAACCTCTCAGGCACCAGAAGCTAAACAAGCTAAGAGGGAAGATGAGGTAGATGAGGTCATCATGTCTAACTCCATCTGCCAGGGATGAGATGCACCAGGAAAACAAAATCGCCCGTGGAGGTAAAAGAGACTGAGAGTCCTCCCAGCAGATTGACACCAGGGTGCTCAGGGCCATCAAGAACCAATTTCCACACAGCCATGAATATTTACAATCAAGCACAAGCCATTACTTGAAGAAAAACTGAATTGTTTTGATCATTTGTTGCTGTTGTGCCATGGAAGGAAGGATTTAGCCTGTGTGTTAAGGCAAGGAGCCTGAAGTGAAGGAGTGAAGGGTAATGGAAAATGCACATATATTAGCTCAGGGTGAGACGGATGGAAGGAGGTTTAATCTGCACTCGGATTTCCACAGAGGAACCCATCCAAGGGAACAGGGCCATCAGGGATTTTCATGTGCAAGAGGAGCTGCTCAGTTGTCTGCTCCTGTCAGAGGAGCCAGTTCTGCTCCGTGATTTCCTCAAGGACTGAAATATGAAAAGAAAATCAGAAGTGAAAAAGTCTGATTCAAATTCCATCTCCTCCTCAGGTACTCCCCCACATTGCTCTGACCTTGCATGAGAAGGGGATTCCAGGCTCTTGTCCCATACCAGGTCTGTAGGCTTCCCTTTCACTCAGTCCAAAGGTTGTCCAGATCTTATTTCCAGTATGAGTTTCTTGGGAATTGGAGTTTTTCCTGAGGGAAACCAATAGTTCTGAGTCTATCTTCCTTGCCTATACAAAAAAAAATCCCAAACCAAAACCCCCAAACCAAACCACTGGAGGTCCAAAAATTTTAGAAATTTTGGTTGGACCAAGTTTTAGCTGCTCTAGAAAATTGAGTTTTCATGATGCTGTTTCAATGGTGAGGAAGACTGACATATAAATGTAATATGAAGATGGGCATGAAATTAAAATAATTTAAAATTAAATTAAAATTTAAAATTATTAAAAATTATTTTGCTTTTTTAAGGGTTTTGTCATTATTGGAAGAAGTAAATCAAAGCAACCCATTTAAACTTTTTTTGGTTTCTCCTTCCATCTGTGTTTTCCAGGCTCTCTGAAATCCCATGCTCGTGCAGCGGAGGAGTCGAGCAAGGAATTCCCTTTATGAAAGGGGCTGAATCCCATTACAGTGATTCAAACTGTTGGTTCACCTGAAGGTTTGAGGGACATTAGTCTTAGGCCAGGAGAAGAGAAGAAATAAACCCCAGCAAATGCTCTCTGGTGATTCAGCTGTGTTACTGTGAGAGGGGCAATTTAAGGGCTCCGTGACAGGACGTTTCTCCCAGGTCGGTAAAAAATGATAGGTGGAGCTCTGGAACAGCAGGAGGAGAGGACAGGCTGTGATAGGACAGGGCAGGATTCATGTGGGGTTGCTCGATGACAGCCCAGCAAACACCGCTGCAGTTGCCATAGGCAGGACTAAATTAATTGCAGAGGAGAGTTAATGAGCAGTGGGAGGAATTAATAGAAGCTTAACCCTTGCTTGTCTAAACTTCCAACACCACGCTCTGCTGCTCTCTGGCACTGAAATGGACGGTGAATGCTGAGACATCCACAAAAGTCTCTATCTCTTCCAGTGCCTCCTGCAAGCCTTTGGAAGAGCAGCTCGTGGCTCTGTCACGTGTGAAGTGGTGTCAGCAGAGCTGTGAACTCCTCAGCAGTTCTCCAGTGATGGAGGAACCTGTGAAAGCTGAACCAGGATATCAGAGAGGCATCAGTTTGACCTTGAATGGGGGATGGAATTACATTTTGGGAGATGGGAGGGACTCTCAGCCATCTGAGAGGAATGGGACCGTTTAGCTGAAGAGGAGCTTGGATGGGAGCTGACATTCACCACCAGATTTCTTGGTGTTTCTGTGAACATGTGAACCAGAATTCTGCTCAGAACTGCAGTTTCTGTTCACCATCCTGGTATTTTTCTCTGGATATACTGGTGAGATTAGGGTTAGGGTTGGGGATCAGGATCTCACGGAACATAACATATTGTGTCCTCTTCTGCTCAGGAGCTGCTGGCGGGGTCCAGCAGTCACACAGTCCTGATATATTCATTTTTTCTTTGAAGCATTTACTGTTTGGGGATTCTTCCTTTTTTTTTTTTTTTTTTTTTTTTTTTTTTTTTTTTTTTTTTTAATGAAAAGAGGCAAGTTTTTCCAAAAGGCTTTGTGAAAACTGCTCCTGTGGACATTTCTCAAACAATGTTCCCATCTAAACCAATCTTTATGTAAAAGATGGGAACAGTTTCCATGGACAGCATGACAAAGGTGTGGAGATCACGCTGGGGAGAAGGAGCTGCTGTGCTGGATGTTAAGAATGAGCCTTGCTGATTGAGCTGCATTTTTCATCCTCCACCCCTGCCTTGGATCCTGCAGCCACCACCCCCCCCTTGTGCAGCTGTTGCAGGATCACTCTAAATGGCCATTAATTAATGCTAAATTATGATGGAGCATCTCCTGAAATACGTGTTACATCCACATGAGTAACGAATGGATTTGTTTCTGTCAGGGATGACAGGGGTTTGGAGCTGAGTTAACACAGCTGATCCACACCCTCGTAGGGCCCTGTAATTCCAGGGGCAGGCATGGAGAGTGGAGGTGCCGGGGTGTACGTGGCAGTTCAGGATGAGCTGTGGGAGGAGACAAGTTCCAGGCTGACAGAGCGGTCCCACGTCTATGGAGACCCAGTGGAGTTTGCCTCCTAAAGACGTTAATGAGAGTGAGATCCCTCTGTTAGCCCCCACAACTGCATCCACCCCTGCAAAAACCATTCTCTCCTCATTATCTCTTGGTAGGACAAAAAGACCCTCAGAGGTCAGTCTTGTGATGATGTCTCTGTATCTCTGCATCTGTCCAGGGAAAGACAGAGCAAGAGGGAAATGATTTTTCTATGGTGTTTGTGCACGATACCAGAAAAATGTACAAGTGTCTCCTGGGATGAGATTTCCCATGTGAAAAAGGAAAACTTTTTGTCTTTGATGCCTGAAGTGGCTATCTGGAAACAGAGACTAGACAGGAATAAGGGAATAAAGGTGATATTTATTTGAAAGGCCTTCAAAGGCACACCCTGGGGAGCCCAGAGGCTGCTGCCAAAATGGACCCCAAGATGGACAATGAGTCATGAGTTCTGCACACTTTTATAGGTTTGGTCCATTTGCATATCAGCATCAATTTGCCAATTAAAACTTTAGCTAATGATATAAGTTCTCTAAGCTCAGCCCCCCTTTCCAAGATGTTGGTTTATACATTTCTGGGCCCAGGACGGTCGGGGTGTCCTTGGACAGCAAACCCAGAGACTTTGTTATGTCTGTCTTAGCATGAGAGAGCAGCAGCAGCAGGCTGTAAGACACTTCAGATTTTTACAGCAGGCAACACAGAATATAAATCTAAACCTCAAGGCATCATCTTAAAGCATTTATGTTTTCCATGAAATTAATTAAAATAAAAACCTCAGTGCAAAATAAAACATTGAAACCCTGGGATGCCTCATTAAATGGATGATCTGGTTCAGAATTAAGTAATGGAAAAAGTGATGCAGAGCTGAGGAACTTTCCAGCATGTGCAGCTTCTACATCTTGCACTTGTAGGTCAGGTGCACCCACGTTCTATTTTATAGGGGTTTTGGGGCAAACCCTGGTGTCATCTGAGGTTAGTGAGGGGGAACTCTGAGTTGTTTATTCATGTCTGGCTTTCCCTGAATAGGGGGATTTAATTTACTGCTTTCAAATGAGTCCCCTCTTTCAAAGGGCAGTCAGAGCAAGATGCTTCTGATAGCCCAACCTCTTGAGCTTTCTGGAGAAGGTTTTAGGCTTATTTCCTGATAAGAGAAGGTTTCAGCAATTTTCCTCCATTTGAAAGAACAGGAGAAGCCTCAAAACCATTTGATTTTTACAAGTTTCACAGAAGCTGGCAGCTGGGAGAGACCCAAACTGGAGCCCAGGGAGGAAAAGCAGGGTCAGTGCTTGTGTTTTACATTGTGTCTGACAGGGACCAGCTGGCCAACAAACACATGTGCCCCACTTTCTCCAGGAGCAGCCCAGCAATAATGAGACAGCTCACACTTCCCTGGCAGCACAGACAGCACAAGTGAGACCAAACCAGGATGCAGAGAGCTGTGCTCCCCGTGGGACACGGGGAACCATCCCAGGAGAGGTGTGTGTGTGTGTGTGAAGGCAGGTCCTGGGTGTGCAGGTCAGCTCCTCCTCGTTTGTTCTGATGGCGCTGTGGGGGTCCTAAGGAACCTGGGATGGAGCAGGGAGAGGTTAGAAGACAAAATCCTCAGGAACACAAGTGTCATTAATTCTTCTGTTTCAAATTCTGAGTAATTACCAGCACTGGGAGCAGACCCACGGTGCTGCAGGTGCACTGCAGGACTCGGAATGTGTGGAGTGACCTCAACTTTGCATCCTACTCCTCAGGTCCGGGGTGGGAAATGCCCAGCTCGGAGCTGCCACAACCCACAATCCAAGGCTCTCACTCCACTCTTTGGATTGGCAATTAAACTGTCAGCTCCTCGGGGCAAGGGCTGTTTTCCTGGTTTATGTTTGCTATTAAACATTTATTATTAAAATTGATTAAACTTTAACTTAGGAAGGGGAATTGCTTTAACCTGCTGCAGAGAATGACATGGGCTGTGATTTTGTGCATACATGAGAAAATCCATCATTCCTGTTTGGAAGGATTTGAAACCAAACAGATTTTTCTACAAATGTCTTCACTCAAAAAGCATTTTGAAAGCCTTTCTTACTGCATTTGCAAATCAGGTACACGGAGTACCTGAGCACCCCCAGCTACTCCCAGTTCTGCAAACCCCAGATAGCTTCTGCAAGTGCCTGCAGGCTGGACAGCACCCTGAGGTAAAGCATCCGCCTCCCTTCCACTTTGGAATGCTGTTGAATGTTGATGGGTATTTCTGAGCCTAAATCACTCCTCCACTGGGTGTGCCCGTGGCTGTTTTTTGCAACAATTAACTGCAGCATATTTTCCTCCGGTATTTCAAACCCATCTAACACGGGGGGGTTAAGGCACAGCTACCACAGGTAAATTCATGTGACAAACTATTTCTGGAGATCAAGCAAGGACAGTTCAGTCACCAGGGGCAGGGAAATGTGGTGTTCATTTATTTTGTTGTAAATCAGGCAGGTATGTACAGTCCCCATTTGCAAAGTAATATTGAAACCTGGGGAAGAGCTGTCAGTTGTTAACACAGTTATTTGGAGCCCTTTGTGTATTCTGGTCTTTCCATGTTTTTTTTTTTCTGTCAGGAGGAGAAATAAGCATCTGAGTGAAGTATGTTCTTGTAATCACACTTGTATTTCAAAAAAGACACGCTGTCATTAAACCCAACAAAACCAGAAACCAGCACTGTGCCTTTAGCACTGAGAAACCCTTTGGCTCACCCCTCCTCTGAGCTGAGCCCGAGCAGCCCCATCTCCCTGCAGTGCTTCTCACTTGGAATAATTCCTTTCCTCTTTCAGTCCAGGCACATCCAGGTGTGAAATATTCCAGCTTTTTGATGTGCACCAGGGTTCTTCCATGGTCTCATCCACGTGGAGTTTCTCAGTCAAGGTGTGGGCACCTGATTGCTCAAGGTGGTGATGATTCAAAGATGCAAATGATGAATTTGTATCACTTATTGCACAGTGGTGCAGTAAATCCCAGTTTTAGGCATATGATCCTTGTTACTCACTGGGAATCTCACATTCCTGAAATACTGAGGGGAAGAGATAAAACAGCATCAAGTAGCTCCAGGGGAGATTTAGATTGGACATTAGGGAAAATTGGGGAAAATTTCTTCGCAGAAAAGGTTGTCAAGCATTGGATCTGAGGCAGGGCAGTGCACTCACCAACCATCCCTGGAAGTGTTCAAAAAATTATGGTTGTGGCACTTGAGGACAGGGTTGACAGTGAACATGGTGGTGGTGCTTTGGCTTGGACTTGGTGACCTCAGAGGTGTTTTCTAACTTTAACAATTCCCTGGTTCTGAGATCCAGCTGGACATCCCCAGAGTAGAGGTTTGGTGTCCTGCTCCTGAGCTGAGTGTCCAGAAACTGGGGGTTTCTGCCCTCCCAGTTTGTGCTTGGAGAGGGAGGAAGGGCCGAGGGAAGGGGAATGGTTGGGAGCAGTGCCTGGGCTGGTGGGACTGGGGAGGAGATGCAGGGAGACAAAGGGGAGCAGCAGAGGATATTCCCAAGGGGCCCCACTGGCATGTCCAGCCCATTCCTTGCGGGCACCAGGAGGGGCTGAGGGAGCTGGGAAAGGGGCTCAGCCTGGAGAAAAGGAGGCTCAGGGGGGACCTTGTGGCTCTGCACAACTCCCTGACAGGAGGGGGCAGCTGGGGGGGGGGTCGGGCTCTGCTCCCAGGGAACAGGGACAGGAGGAGAGGGAATGGCCTCAGGCTGGGCCAGGGGAGGGGCCGGTTGGATATTGGGAAAATTTCTTCATGGAAAGGGGTGTCCAGCTCTGGCACAGCTGCCCAGGGAGGTTTGGAGTCCCCATCCCTGGAGGTGTCCAGGGAAGGGCTGGAGGTGGCACTCAGTGCTCTGGGCTGGGGACAAGGTGGGGATCGGGCACAGGGTGGGGTTGATGATCCTGGAGGACTTTTCCAACCTCACTGATTCTGGGATTCTATGATTGCTGGAAATAATGCTTATCTCTATTCTTTCTCCACATTTTTCATGCCAAGCTGACATAAAAAAATACTTTCACGCTGAATTTCATACCTTTCCTCCCTCCCTTACTAGTAACATGGAATTATATCCCCATTCCTTTAAAATTCTGAGGTTCAGCAAACACATAAACTACACTTAAACCACAGCCCCAACTGTAAAGCACATACTCCTTTTCCTCTCATGGATCCATTCCTTTGACTTGTTATTTTGAGCTCCATCGTGGTTGTTGCTGTGCAAAGGCAACTTTGTGGAAAAGAAGGTTAAGTGCTAAGGTTAAAACAGGTTCAAGTATAATCCAGAGTGCCCTTGGCAGAGACAGAAGGGTTTTAGTAGGTCTCATTTATCATTGCCTGACTGCTTAAAGTGCTTGAGTGACTCATTATTGTTTTTATATGCCTTTAGAAGAGTTGCAAAAGAGCCAGTGAGAAAAGTATCATTGTTTTCCTGTTTTAACCCACACTCAACAGGGAACAATAATATTTAAGACTTCAGACTGTAAAAGGTTTCCTCTTCAGAAACCAAATTCCCTGGCATGACCCACGTGGAGCACCTCCGGCTCAGCTCCAGACGGGAGGTTTCTGTTGGTGTGGAGTTACATCCATGGCAGAATTTTAGAGCTGAGAGCTGGGAGCTGCTCCTGCCCGCTGGGGTTCCCAGGCCTTCCTGAAACCACCGCCTGACCTTCAGCCTTTATTCCTCATCCATTCTGCCAAAGCTTTGTCCTCCTCCCTCAGGGGCCGTGGGCTCAGCAGTGCAGGGAATGGTTGGACCACCCCCAGAAGGCAGGGACGTACTGGAACAGTTTTCCCAGAGAGGTTGTGGAATCCTCTGGATCCCTGGAAGTGTCCCAGACCAGGTTGGATGGGGCTTGGAGCACCCTGGGATAGTGGAAGGCGTCCCTGCCATGGCAGGGGGTGGGAATGAGAAGAGCCTTAAAGCCCCTTCCAGCTCAAACCATGCTGTGATTCTGTGATTGTGGAACATTAAAAAGAGTATTTTGAAGAGCACAGATCTGAAACATCAGTGAGGAAAGACCTGCTCCATACTCCATCCCTGCCTGTTTGTTCTGCACATGGATCCCAGGGGATACAGGCAGTGCTTCCAGCGCTCCGCACCTGGCCATTTGTGTGCAGTTGGGTAAATCTACAGGATGATGTGGCAGAGGTCCTGACTAGTGGGGGTTTTAATTAAATGGCTGCTTTAACTCGCAGTTTCTTGCCAGGGCTCTTTACAAAGCTCTCCTGGAGCTCAGGAGATATTAATGCCACTGGAAAAGGCAATGGTTTCATCCCAAAGCAGCTGAATCCAACCTGGAACAGGAACAGAGCGAGACTGGGAGGAGGATTAAGGAAAAGAGGCACCTATTCTAGGAGGGGAGATTATGAGAATTGAGCTTGTTTAAGTGAGCCAAGCAAAGGCTGTGTGAAGGACTGGGATAACTCCAGAGAAATCCATCAAGGGGATGAAGACTGAGGGGAAAATGGAGCTATTTCAGCCAAACCATGGCACTGGCTTTGGAGCAAATGGTACAAATTGGTCATGGAAAAATTGATGCTGGAAGTTAGAAAGGTTTTTTTATTATTATTTTTTGTAGGGATGAAATCCTGAAGTAATGGGGATAAAGACCCCAGCAAGGTTTTAACCAGGATCATCCCTCAGTGGTGGGATTGCGTGAGGTGGCTGCCAGGAACAGGAGGCTGCGTTCAAGGACCTGTCCAAGTCCGTGGGCAAGAGCCTTTTCCTGGACTGAAGGAATGGGTTGGGTGTACACCTGGATCATGGGAGTCAGGCACCTCTCACCCAGGTCCAGCAGTGTGGTGGGGTGCCTGGGAAACCTGGAAAAACACAGCCGTGTCCTGGAAAGCTCTTTCCCCTCAGTTCCTGGAGTCATACAGTGTCAATTCTGTGTTTCTTGATCCTGGGAAGACTTTAATACCCAGCTTGTCAGTTCTGGGAATTCGATTAACTCAGCCCCTGTCTATGTCTGCATGGAGACAGGAATATTGAGTCCATCGGGATGTAAATCCTGTGGGTGCTTAACTGTGTCCAGGGCTGGGTGAAGATCCCATGTGGAGACTGCAGCAGCTTCCCTTGAGGGTGTTCATGTTGCCTGCAGTGAGAATCTGCCCAAAACATGGGTGCAAGACACCCCAACTGCAGACACTCCCTGGTCTGAACCCCCCAAAATTACAGGTTAATGTTAATGTTGAGAACACCCATGAGTGTTATTCAATTTCTCCCCTGCAAGGGAGGGTAAGAACACCCTGGGATCCTGCTAATGGCCAATCTGACTAAAGGCATTAGAATTGGTTGGATTTTTGTTTATCTGTATTCATGTCCCATCTGGGAGCCCCTGGGATGCTGTTGTATTAGACATCACACAAAAATGGAGCAGAAATGTGGTCTCTCCTTTCTGCTGCTTAAAAATAATATCATTTTCTCTCTCATTTACGGCGTCTCTGAGCAGAAAGGGAGAAGAAGGAGGGATGGCATCGGCTTGGTTGATTCTGACCAGTACTCACAACACAGAGAGAAAGGGGAACCTTTTTTTAAAATATATTAATAAATTCCCTCTGCAGAAATGAGTTACTTGGGCTTAATTTTACCCACCCAGGAACTCTAATTATTGTCTCATGAAACAGAACACCTGCTCTGTTATCCCATAAATAAGGGAGAGCAAATGCATTGTGTGTTCGTTCCAAAGCCTGGCTTCCCCTCAGGGCTGGAATATGCTGCAGCAGAGGGAAGTTTGGAAGATTTGGAAGTTTGCCCTCTGGTTTCCTAGAGAGACAAGGCTGTGGGAGCAGTTAGAGGAACTCTGCCCGCTGGGGTTCCCCTCCATGGCTCAGAAGTGCTGCTGTTAATTAGAGCTGTGTGGAAACATCCCCAGCAAAGCTGGAGCCGCAGCAAATGTGCCTGGCAGGGTTGCGGTCCAGGCTTCAACTGCAAATCAGTTGGAATCTCCTGGAAGATCTGGGATCCCTGAAGGGAGGGAATGAGAGAGCCGGAGCTCTGGCATCAGTGATGTGGGAATGCTCTTAGGACAAACCAAGGTCCAGATGTGGACTAATTAAGACCCACTTTGTGTTGCCTTAGGGGGTATTTAGGTAACAAAGATGGGACTGGCAGGCCAGCTTTGTGCTCAAAGTGCAGTTCAACCTCCTTTCTCTTGGTTTTAGTGGCAGCACTGGGAGTTTGCTGAGTCCATCCTGTCCCTTTTGAATCCTAAATTGTGAGCTCAAAATATCCACTGGACGCGGGGCAGTGATGACCCTGCTAAGACTCGTTTGTGCCGCAGGCAGAGCTGGTACTGCTGGCACCCTTGGGTGCTTTGCAAGGTTCACCTGTGCCCCATCTCCAGAGGGATTATCCTGAGGTAAAGGATGGATCAGGCTGCTAGAGCTGGGCTGCTTCTGCTGCAGGAGGAATGCTCTGCTTAGCCAATGCAGAGAGCCTAAGGAGTAAATCCACGCTGGTTGTTTGGGATGAGAGGCAATAAAGCTGTTAGAGAGGGTGGGGGTGGCTTTGCTGGAGCCCCCTCAGACAATGAAATCCCCTCTGGTCAGCAGTACTAGGTTCATGCTGTGAACACAGCCATGAGTGTGCAGGATGTGCCCCAACCCACAGCTCAGCATCGCCCTGAGATCCATGTCAGACTCTGAAGTGAGAGCTTTCCATCTCCTGCTGCTGTGTTCCAGATCATTTGCTGTGACTCTGGGCATATGTTGTCAATTCACCAGCACCTTTATGCAGTCAGTTATAATTCACATTTGCTGGTTTTTAATGAATGTTTGTTCACTGGAGCATTTGCCAGGGAGTGTGCGTGGTGTGCAGAGCCAGCCCACATCCCAGCAGCCTCCAACACAAGCTGAGATGAGGAATCAAGCTCAGGAACAAATCAGGGATATATTTTGTGACACGCGCCGCCTGCGGTGTGAGACAGAGGGGACTCTGTGAATGGGAGTCTTGCAAGAGAGTCCCAGCAGCCATATGGGTGGAATACTTCCTGCCAATGCAATGGGAAATCCCAGAGATAATCAGGGCCCTGCTGGAATTCCCTTAAAATCCAAATATAGGCTCAGTCACTACCACCCTGGAGCACCTCACTGTCTGCTGCTCCCACTGCAAGGTTTGCTGTCCCAGCTGGTATTCCCATCATCCGGATGGGGAATGGAAGCAAACCAGGATATATGGAATGCATGGTGATGAGGGGCCTTTGAGAAACATCCCAGGAGCCCCAGATCCTCAGAAGACATTGAGAGACAGAAGGAATACAGACAGAGCTAAGGCTGAATGTGATTGTTCTAAAGATGCAGGACTCACCCAAAAAGGGAATGCAGGGACTGTGGAAACACTTGAGAGGGTGTTGAGGGAGCCCAGTCCACTTTGTTGGTAGAGAGAGCAATGCAAATTCATAATTACTGTAACTGAACAAGTGGGAGTTAATTACTTCTCCCATTTGGAGGCTGTGTAAAAGATGCGATGACGAACAGGGACTGCCTCCCTGTCCTTCTGGGAGAGCCAAGGCTGCAGCCTGTGCTGGGGAAAGACGTGTCAGGAAAACCAAGGAGCTGACAAAAGAGTAGGCTACAAAGTCGAGCAGCTCTGAGTCTTGCTGGGCAAAAACCTCTGACCGGGAAACTGGATTTCAGCAGCTTTTCCTTCCATCTCTTTGCCTCAAATGCAGGGGCTGCTTGGACAAAATCAGCCTGGCTTTAAAGTAGGTCAAAGCTGAAGTCATCTCAGGATGCTCTTAGAAGAAATACATGTCAGTGTGACACCACTGTGGCTTTTAATAGAGTTGTTCTCCACTGGCTGCTCTGTGGGACTAAGGCCCAGAAGAAAAGCTGCAGCCAGATGGGACAAGCCGTGGATCACAAATCCTACCTGAAGGGATGCACTCCAGCAGAGATGAGGACAGTGCAAGGGAAACATGGGAGTGGAGGTCCAAATTCTCAACCTGCTTCCAAAAAAATGGATGTGGAGAAGCATCAGGGTCCTGAGCACCTTCTTAGCAGCTTTGGGGTCCCAAAAACCTAATTATCCACTCAGACTCTGGTGTCTTACTGAGTAATCCCGGGTTTCTTTTGGACAGTCTGACAGCAGTTCAGTCTGGGCTATTTTAATAGCATGAAGACATCCTGGGTACTCCTTTTAGGTCTCAGACACATAATTAGCAGTTCCAGGTTCTGAGCAGCTCGTTAGTGTTTGTGCAGTTGGGAAGGGGACACCGATGAATTACAATTTCAAGCACCTGCTCAGCAGCTGTGAGTTTTGGATCCCTCCTCTTAGCAATGCCAGCAAGTTCCAAACCTGCTTTCAGGGAAGCATTTTCATCAGGCTGGGGGGAAATTCATGCTTTTTTCCCTGCTGCTGTCCAGCAGCCAAATTCCTGTGCCTTGTTTTCCTGGGAGGAGCAGTCCCAGGATGAGCTGCAGTTTGCCCTGTTTGCCTGGGCTCTAAAACCTGCAGCATTAAGCCCATCTGCTTCCCAAATCCAGCTTAAACTCCAGCCCCTGGGGCAGTTTGGCAGTGCTGCTGGTCTGACACAGCTCGGGCAGGAGGCTTTTTGGGAAGGCAGAGAGGGGAAGGAGGAGGAGGAGGAGGAAGATGTAAAAGCAGATCAGCACAGCACCTTGGAGCAGCTTTCCCTTCTCCCCGAGCCGCCCACCACTCCACAGACACACAAAAGAGAAAAATAATATTTGCTGACTCTCTGAGGAATGCGAGGCTGGAGTGAGCTCCATGTGAGGCATCCATGCATTATTTATGGCTCTGGGCTGTGCTATCCCCTGCTGGATGAGCCAAGTGTTCTCGTTCAGTGAGTGGCTCCTACCAGGCAGTTTAGCCCCCATCCCTCTTGTCTCCACTGAGCTGAAACTGGAAGACACGAAGGCGAAGCTCAGCTCCTTGGTGTGCCCAGGTGAGCGCAGCCAGGAGGGTCTGAGCTGTGCCTGGGATGGGATCCCTGGCCCCGGAGAATGGGAATGCTGCCAGTGCCCCCCAGCTCCACCCGAGCCAGCAGCAATCAGCCCCAGCTCCCTGACCACACAGGCCTGAAATGGTCAGAGCTCCCGAGCTGGCATCCTCCAGCTGGGTGGTTTGTTGCTCCCTGGGAAATGCTGCTGCTCTGGGGTGGGTTCCTGTCCTGCTGGAGCAGCGCCCAGGCAAAGCAGCTTTTTGGGACCAATTCATGTTTTCTTGCTCTGTGGTGCATGTAAAATCCTTCAGAATAAAAATCAGAGCAACATGAAGGTAACACTGATGTGGGCTTGTTTGCATTTTACTCCTTTATTACCATAAAATATGGAACTGTGTTATAACATGATTGGGTTTTATACTATCTTACACTGGGCTTCATAGATTATAAAGAATTTGTATTGAACATGGTGTTAAGTAGGTTTCTAAGCACAGGTATTAAGGGGACATTTAGTATATAATAGGTCATTTTATTATTATAAAATGCCATCAGTATTTCAGTACAGCAACCTGTTAAAAATGAAATGGATTAAAGAGACAAGTTGGAACTGTCTGTTTTACCAGCCTCAAGTAAAATACTTCAGCATTTTTGAAACTAAACAAGAAAACCCAAGTGATTAATTTGGACTTTTGATCTGAAGTGGATTTCACTAAATCAAATTGACATTTTGCTGTGAAATGTTAGAAACTAGATGAGATCACATTTTCCTCTCAAGGGTTTTCTGATCTTCGTGGAAAGGGTGGTCAGGGATTGGAAAGGTCTGCCCAGGGCAGTGGTGGAGTCCCTGTCTCTGGAGGGGTTTAAAAGCCTTGTGGATGTGGCACTTGGGGACATGGTCAGTGGTGGCCTTGGCAGTGCTGGGGGATGTTTGGAATCAGTGATCTCAGAGAGCTTTTCCAACCTGAACAAAGCCATGATTCCATGATCATTTCCCACCACAGCCCCTGCCCATCCCAGCCTTGGGAATGTGCAGCCTCCAAGCCAGGGCCGGTGGGCTTTGCCAGGCTGGTGGCACAGCGGGAGTCACCAGAGCAAAGAGTCTGAGTGTGTGCAGAGGAAAATGTTCAGTACCTTGTGAAAAATGGCCACGTGTGGGATCATTCCTCTGTATCCTCTTCATCCTTGTCTCCTGGGCTTTCCATACTATTGGCATTCCCCAGGCAGCAGTGGGAGAGCAGCAGGGCTGTGGGAGCTCTCATGTTGCATTGTGCATCCTCAGGGAGTAGGGGAGGGTTCTCCAGGAGAACAGAAATCCCAAAAGACCCTCCATGAGCTGGGAGCCAGCTGAACCCCCTGATAGACAACATCCCACGGACACACAGAGGGAAAACATGCCAGAAATACACAAACATTGATCCAGACTCTGGGGTTTTGGTGACTGCTCTGGGGTATTAATGACTGCTCTGGGGTATTAATGACTAATGCCTTCCTTATTGGTATAAACACATCTGAGTGATAGCCTGGGATGGGAGGATTTGTTTTGCTTTATTTTGTCTCTGGATGTTGGATTTCAGAAGAGCCTCAGGAAGTGGAGCAGAGAGAAACAGCAAGAAGCTGTTTTGCCTCCCTGGAAAAGCCTCCAGAAGGCTCATCCAGCCGCATTCAGCCATAGGAAAACCCTGTGAGACAGCTTTGGGCTGAGCTGGGGCTGCAGACACCACAGTGGTGAGAGATATCTGTGCCAGGGGAAGGCTGGAGCTGTAAGGAAGGCCCTGGCTCTGGGATCTGCAGCAATCTGCTGATGTCTCTGTTTATTGGGCAAGACACGGCCCAGGGGAAGCCTAAGGAAAAGTTAACAACAAACAAGGAATGGGAGTGTTGGGAGGCAGCAGGGACCTCTCTGTGCCACAGCAGCTTCCAACAGGAGGAAGAGAAGGGAAGTTTGAGGAGCCATGAGGAATTTCTGAGGCAGATCCTGACAGGTTTGAGCTCAGACAGCTCAGCAGATCTCCTAAATACGTCCTTCAAGGGAGGCAGTGAAAAGGCCCTACAATTTGGGCTTCAAGGAGATGCTCGATTTTGGAGCTCCTCACCCTAAACTGGGCCTTCCCCAAACAGAAGGGGAAGCTCTGAATCTTTATTGTCATTATTAAAACAGGAATAATATGAATGTGATTTCTAATAGGTGGACCATAAACAGCCCTTCTTCCCAAGGGATGATTTCTCTTCTTTTTGTATCCTTGGGGGAAGTAGGAGAGAAGAGATTTCTTTTGGCTCTGCAACCCATCTGTGATAGAGAAAACTGTCCCCTGAATCCCACCCTGATGGTTGAACCCCTGCAAAAGCCCCTGGTTATGGGCTGCCGTAGGGGTGTGCAACCGAAGAGCCCACCTTGTCTTCCAGCATGGGATAAACTCCTGGCAGAAGAGGAAATACAGGATATGAGGGAGTAGGGAGGTGTCAGAGCTTGATCCAAGCACCCAGAAGGTTCCTTTCCTGACCGCTGGAGGATTTTCCCACCGGCCCTGTGGCTTTGGAGCCAGGAGGACTTGGTTTTCCCAGATGTATTTGTCAGGGGCTCCATGGCACCGTAATGAGAAGTGCTGCAGATCTGTCAGCATGGCCCTGGGAAGACACCTCTGAGGAAAACACCGTTTTTTCTCTCTCTTCAAGGGGCTTTCACTTCTATTCCTCCCATACCCACACAAGGCAAAGGTCAGACTTGTGCTGAAGAAGAAACACCTCATCCCTTCCAGGAGGCTTTCAGCCAAAAGGATGGGCTGTAAATCACCCTTGTTCCCACGTGCAACTGTGGGTTTTATGTTCTGGGCTGAGGAGATAAACTCACTCCCTACTCGCAACAGAGAGCGTTTGTAGCATTTATTTCCAATCCTGTCCCCCCACACACCCACCCTGGCATGACAAATAAGAGGCTGTAATTCTCTGGGAGGCAAGTTTTATGGGAAGCAATGCATTTTTCTGTCCCAGCTGCTAAACAGTCTGTGGCTCTGCAGCTGATACCAGGTTTGGGCAGTTTATTCTCTGGCAGACTTGCCATGATTTTCCAATTCACTGATCTAACATGGGATGATTAAGAGAAGTCTTCCCTCCTTGCTACTGTAATTCTTCCCCTCCACCATGTAATTGTTTCCCAATTTACTTTTGAACAAAGGAGGCTCTTCTGTCTCCATAAAGGTCTGAGTTTTATGTTTTCTTTCCATCTTATGTGACCATGTCCCATGGAGCAAGTTCATGGAGCAGCTTTGTGTGGGTGTCTCAGTCCTGTTGAAGTTCAGTGTTCTCAAAGCTGAGAATTGGGTGATATTTAAGGTTCCTTCCAACCCAGGCCATTTTAGGATTTTATGAAACCTGGAGGATTTCTGCTGTGACCTGTGACTCTTTAAAGCCATTTAAAAGCACAAGCTCTCCAGGAGAGGGGGATATGACCCCCTCTCTGAGGCACAACTCTTAGCTGTGTTGAAGATGTTTAGCCTTGGATTGAGGTAAATCAGCTCCTGAGAGTGACCTGTGCTGCCACAAAGCACTGTTTTATTTAAAACAGCCCCAGGTCCCACCAGCCCCAGGGCTCTGTCATTGTCAGCACTGTTTCAGTGGGATTTATTGGCGTGTTTGGCTCTTTCTGGATCCTCGTGCAATATCTGCTGCTGATCCTGGCATTTAACTGGCCATCATCATTGTCTTGACACAATTTGAATACAGTTCTGTGGTTAACAGGTTATAGTGCAGCTCTTTGCAGGGCAAATACAGCCCTGTCCTTTCCCCTGGGAAATTACAAAGAATCTGTTAAAAAATATCTGTTGTAGTGAGGTGGGGTCAGGCTCTTCTCCCAGCTAACAAGTGACAGCATGAAACAAAATGGTCTAGAGTTACACCAGGGTGAGTTTAGGTTGGATATTAGGAAAAAGTTCTTCGTGGAAAGAGTTATCAAGCACTGGTACAGGCTGTCCAGGGCAGTGGTGGAGTCACCATCCCTGGAGGTGTTAAAAAAACGTGTGGATGTGGCACCTGGGGACACGGCCGATGGTGAATGCGGTGCTGGTGCTGGGCTGATGTGCACTTGATGTTGTCCAACCTCAACGATTCTGTGATTCCATGAAAAGGGTTTGGGTTTTTTTCCTGATGGTAGAGAAAGAATTACAGATTAAGACATTGCTCTGGGTTCCAGGGAAGCTGAGGAACTTCTCAGAAAGAAACAAGGCAACTTTCTGCTTTTGCTTTGGAGCACAGCATAGATGCATCGTTTAGGGGAATCCAGTGCCTTGACTCTCCTGTGCTTTTTATTCCCTCTCTGCATTGACTGGAGGATACAGAGTGCAGGGATCTGGAGGGCAGGATCTGGAGGGCAGGCTGTGCAAACACTGTGAACTGATGGGGTAGCACAGAGCCAGGGATAAATTCCCTCCTGTACTCCAGGAGTGTGATAATCTTCAACACCAGAGGTAACAGCAGCTACACAACAACTGAGATACATCAGAACATTCCCAGCCCAGCCTTGGTGGCTCCTGCTGCATTCAGAAATAGCATTATCCTCTTTTGTATTTGCTGCCTGTGTTTGTGTTTGTGTTGTTTCTGCTATGGGATGAGAACACAGCAGGAAAAGAGAGCAGGGAGGGGCAGAGGTTATCACTGGCCTGGGGACAAGTGGAGGACACCACTTGGGACTGAGAGGGAAAAGGCAAAGGCAGATCAAGGCGAAGCATCTCAAATAGGGACACAAGAATATTAATGCACTTGTACATGGAGAAATTCCGGTCACACAGATGAGAAATGGATTTCCCTCGACCTTCTGCAGGCTGCCTGTCCCTCTGGCAACACCCAGTCCTGGCAGTAGCCATAAATCTTCAGCAATGACAACTCCAGAGCAGTGACCACAAAGACCATTCCCTGGCAGGGCCTGTCTGTCCATGAATGGATCATTACTGACCCAGCAGCTCCTTCACACACAGCTGGGGACCTTTGGGACGAACTGGCCGAAGCCAAAGGCTGTGGGAGGGAAATATTCCTTAAATGGGAAAGTGAGGAGAGCCCTTGAGACCAAGAACCACCTGCAACCAGGTAGCTGTGTCCCTACAAAGTGAGTGGGATGAAAGCTAGACCTCGAGCAGGGCCTGGCAGTTGTCCATGCAGTGAATATCCATGACATCCTATTATCCAGTGATTTCTCTTCAAGGCTTAGCTAGTACCAGAACAATTTATCTGTGCTACATTCTGTCCTTGCAAATGTAGAGTCATCTGCCCCTGTTAAAAGCATGAGAGTGGAGACAAAGTCTCTTAAGGCAAGGCCTTAAATCTAGAGAGAAGCCAAAGTGTACCCCAGGTTCTCCCTTGAGAGCCCGGCCTTCCAGCAGTTATTAATTCAGTTTTAGGCTCTTCCATGTACTTGGCTCCAGGGATGCCAATTGTACCTGTTTGTTGGATTTGTAGCTCTCCCTCCCTGCTGGCCCAGGCAAGATAATCACTTTCCATTATTTATTAGTGCACAGCATCCTTCTCCTCTCCAAAGGCATTTCCCCAGACTGTGTCTCCCTAATCAAGGGGTTTGTGATGGGAGATGATGGTTGGGCTGGAGCTGCAGCACCATGGAGAAAGACTCAGTGTGTTTGTGCCACATTTACAGGCAATTTTCCTGCAGTTCAATCCCATGGGTCTTTGATTCCCAAATACAATCAAGTGTTTGGGTTTGCATCCCACAAAAGGGGTGGGGAGGTGTTTTGCCCCATTTTGGGGTCATAACTTGAAAGATGACACAGGTGGCACGAAGTGAGCCAGTGTAGAGGAATCTGTTAGACTGGAAAAAAGGGATGGGTGTTTCTGATACTCAGAGAGTGTCCAACTTCTTCTGGAATAGGAATTGCTGCCTTTCCCCCAATATCCTGACTGCAGAGCTGAGCAGCTCATTTCTGCCAACCAGCAGTCATGACAAAACAGAGCGAGGAAGACAAAAGGAGACAACAAACCACTAGTGTAGGTTAAAGGGAAAAAAAAGACCGGGAAAGGTGTCTTCTGCCCTTGGTGTGCCACGATGGCTGCACCATCCAACAGGATTCAGGAAGGGATGAGATAAAGACAGCACAAGAGATGAATCCCAGGCAAGACAAGCTCTGATCATTATGGGAATTTTAACCCATCCTGAAGCTATGCACTGCAAAAGTTTGAAAGCAGAACCTCTCCCTGACCTTGGAAAAGATTTTCCCCTGTTTGAAAATAATATTCAGAAGGGAAGAAAGGAGGAAATTGGTAGAATAAGCACTGCAGGCTTTCAACACATTACTGAACACAGCCCATGTAAAGCCTTCTCAATCCCTCAAGCACTTCCATATGAAAACCCTTCCCTGTTCCTCCATCTCACCTGTATTTGTGAGTGGCTGACAGGGGAGCAGGGCACAAGACTGAGCACCAAGGTCTGCGGTCCTTGGAACAGGACGAAGGCCCAGGATGAGGGGCTGTGCTGTCACCTGCCTGCTTGGAATGCAGATCCATCCTCTGCATTTCTTGCCAACATCTCCAAGCTAAAAATAGAAATGTTTCCTTCACAGTTGGAACACAGGAAGAATCTGAATCTGGGGAGTGGGGCAATCACAAAGTTTTATGGGAAAATCTCTCCCTTGCTGGGTTGGAGCAGCAATGGCAGAGCAGCAGCAGCGATGTCAGAGCATCACCAAGAAGAGCTGGCCCAGAGCCTACAGATCCTGCAAGGTCTGAGAGCACAAATTGAATGTCAGAGATGCTCCTGTGGGAGCGGAAGGTCAGGCAGGAAGCACTGAATCTGCATCCCATGGGAATGAAGCAGTTTAGCTCCCACCTCCATGCCTCCCTGAGTGACACAAGGTGCCCAGAGGAGCTGTGCCCCTGGGGTTTCTTTGCAGTTAAAACCTGGGGCAGGTCCCAGCAGCATCCCAGCCTGGGGAGCTTCATGGTGGCTGTGGATGGTGCAGCTGGAGTGGCCAGAGCCCTCCTGTGTCAGTTCTGGCAACCAATCCCAGAGACTGCTGAGTGCAGAATGAGCTTGAGAAGTGTAAAAATCCCATCCCGGCATTGGTCATAACCAGATTTTGGGTCAGGGTGAGTTCCTGACGGGCTTGTCCAAAGAGAGCTTGGCTGGGGAGGGCAATGGGATTCCTACCGTGGTTACTAAAGGGAAGGGAAGGTGCAAACATACCACACTTAAACCAACTTCTGTACTTTATTCCATGACCAATCCATTCTTTGGGATCAATTTGCCCACATCCAACTCATTAGCCCAGGATCCATCTGACTTGCCACCAACACCATCCTTCCAGGTGAGCTGACAGCATTCCCTCCTCCTCCAGCCCACTGTCCACAGCCTTTTCAACATCTGGATTGCCAATTCCCAGCAGAGAAAGATGCCTGGGGGCTCTGGGCCTATTTGGGAATCTTTCACCCTCCTTGGGACCTCTGCCACAGAAGGACCAGCTGGATGATGTCGGCAGCCCGACAGGAAGAACAGGGAGGTAGTTTCCATCCTCTGGAGCTGATGAGCTATAGGAAAACCTCAACACCTTTTCAGCCCTGTTTCAATTGCCCTCAAACCCTGATGATCCAAGAGAGTTCTCCCTGCTCTCCCACTCCCTGACACCACAGTGACCACAGCGCAGGCCCCAGGAGCCCTGCAAGGGCTGTCACACTTGGGCTTTCCCAGCCTTTTGAAACGAACTGCACCCAGTGTGGTTGTTCAGAGGGGACAGGGGGACTCTGAGCTGGCAGGACCTTCTCATCGAAGGAACCCAGTTTGGATTGTCCTTGTTGTAGTACACACTGTTAGAGTGTCACTACCTTGTCGTGTTCGTTTGGGGCAAAGAATTGATTTGGAGTAAGTTTTATGCCTTTGGGGTTTACAGTCCCCTTCTTTCTGCGTGTGTTGGTGAGGAGTCTTCTCTGCTCAGTTCCATTCATGAGCAGGGTGACCATGCTGTGAAATGCCCATTTACAGCCAGACTTGCTCTTTTTTTAACAGGTCCTTTTGCTCCTGGCAGGAACACCCAAACACCCCCTCAGAAAATATTAGAGGCGGGAGGCAGCCAAGCTCTGCTCTTCCTTCGGGAGGCTCAGCCCTCCCATCAGTGTAGTCCTGCCGCCCACTGAGGAGCTGAGGGGTGTGTGTGGTAACATGTGTCCCGGGAGGAGACAGGTCCTGCTGTGTTTGCCACTCTCCCAGTGACGTCCCAGGGATGTGGCACAGTCTGTCCCCCATTTGTTAGACCAGAACCCTGGGATGGTGTCAAAGCACCAACATGATCAACCTGAACCTTTCGAATGTGGTTTGCTGTGGAGGGAAAGGGGGAGGTGAGGTAGAAGAGATGGAAGGGAAGAGTGCAAAGCTCTTTACGCCCAAGGGAGAGGAGATCATGACCCTTTAACTTGGATACTCCTCCCCCTTCCCCAAACCAGGCAGATCGGGATGTTGGCATGGGAGGAGCAAGGATTCTGTCAGTGTCATGTATTTCCTTTCTCCACAGCTGCCACTGGATGGGAGTAACATGAAGCCCCAAACACCACAGGTGTGTGGTGTGGCCATGCAGGGAGGAGGAGAAGCCTTGAACCCGATACTTGGCACCACCCCAAGCTCGGACCAGCCATCCCAGAGAGGGATGTCACTGTGGGTGTCTCCAGCATAGGCATTGCCCAGGAGGTGCCACCTGCTCAGGCATTGCTGTGAGAAGAGGACAGTGGTTCAGGAGTGACTGCAGGAGGAGTGGAGCACCCACTGCACTGAATCCCTCAGTGAAGAACCAGTTTACAGTCTATGATTTGAGGAGAGATCATTAGACCCAAGTTTGGATTTCAGACAGCCTTTGGATGTCATCTTTCCCTGTTCCCTGAAAAGAGATGTCATCTCTAGGTTAAGAAATAACTAAAAAATAAAATGTCAAGAGCAAGGCCTCCTCCAGCAGCTCTCAGAAGATCCAACTGCTGCATGACAGACTCACATCATCACTTGAAAACTTTTCTCAAACACGCCTCCTCTGCATGATTTCTTTCTGGCCCATGTGGGCACCAAAGTGCAGACACTGAAATGCTCCTGAATGCATCCCTTAGTTCCTTATTCCCGTGGTTGTGGTGGGATCTCTTATTGTATGTCAGGTTGTTGTGAAGGTTCAGTGTGAGGTGCGCTCAAGTGCGGTGTGAGGAGGAGAAACTGCTCTCCTACGAGACATCTCCTTTGTGGCTCTAGGGGGATGTCTGGCTGATGGCTGCAAGATTTGGGTGATGGTTGCAGGCGGTTCTTGTTCAGGATAGCTCAGGCTGTCCCCTCACTCTGTAGCACCACATTCCTGTCTGTTTGGCTGAGCAGAATCAGGGAACTGATAGACAGGTGAAGGTGGCTGAGCCTCCTGGAGAGGGGTCAGGGTGGCATCTGCTCCCAGTCCTGCTCTGACGCTGGTGGAATGTGCTGAAAGGGAGAGATTTGGGTTCCCCTACTTCGGTACAGAATGGGCTGGAAACAGAGTATTTATCCAGGTGTTCCACAAATGATACTGGCAGTGAATGAGCACTAATGACAACTGCAAGGACTTCAATAAAAACTCTCCTGAGATCACGGTGTCTCTTCAGATCCAGGAGTCTGCCCTTCCTGTGTCTTTGGGAATGTCCCTCCAACTGCCAGATGCAGAACCTGAGGAGGACAGGCACCAGAATAGGGGGAAAAAATGAGGATATTTGTTATTACCAGGTGTGGAAATCAGGAGTATGGTTCAGTTGCCCCATGATCATGGAATCATGGAATGGCCAGGGTTAAAAACCATCCAGTGCCACCCCTGCCATGGGCAGGGACACCTCCCACTGTCCCAGGCTGCTCCAAGCCCCAATGTCCAGCCTGGCCTTGGACACTGCCAGGGATCCAGGGGCAGCCACAGCTGCTCTGGGCACCCTGTGCCAGGGCCTCCCCATCCTCACAGGGAGGAATTCCTTCCCAATACTTAATAATTCTGCTGCAGAGAACAGACATTTCCCAGCCTGTGTCAGTGCAGGATTGGACGAGTTGATGCAGCCCCTGAAGCCCATCACAACCACCCCAGAAGATGCAGATCTCAGGGGACTGTTTTCCTTCTGGAGCTACTTCTCATGGATCCAACCAGCCAGGCCAACCATCTCATGGACCCAGGCCAAGGACTACACTTGCTAGAAGGTGCTGCAGAGATTTCATATTCCCAGTGAAAGGGAGGTGTCATCCAAGTGTTCTGTGCCTGGGTTTAGAAGAGAAAGATTGAAATGAATCTGCACAGAAAATGAATCTGCTTTACATCCTGATTATTTTTAGAACTACATCAAGCTCCTGACAGGAAAGATGTCCTACCATGGCTAATCCTGTCTTTGGATTAGCTGGACCAGAGCTGGGAATTGAGCCAAAAAGAGCCAGAAACTCCTGCTACCATGTGCTGGCTCACAGTTTGGGAACACCACACACAGCTGTGCTCGGTGGGATGCTGGGCTGTCACTCAGCTGTTGGAATGCGCTGCCCCGATCCTGCTTCCTTGGCAGACTTCCCAGGGAAGGAGGTCAGCGGGATAACAGGGCCCATTAAGTGGGTTTGGAGGCTGCCCTGCTAAACCATGTTTGGCTGGGACTTGAGGCAGCAAAGCTCCCAGGAGGGAGCAGATGGAGTGGGAAGATCCCACAGCACCACCAAACCCTTTCCGTGTCCCCGTGCCAGGGACAGCACGGGACAGGCAGAGCTCGGGAATTGACATTCCATAGGGAAAGCCAGTGGGCCTGGGGCTTGCAGCTTCTTGTGTGCCAGCAGAGAAATCCACAAGCTGGATGGGAGCTGTCTGGGCTCAGGGGCTGCCATCCTGCACAGCTCTCCTTGGCAAAGGCCCTTGGCTCCACCAGCAGAGCTGGCTCAGGGTTTTCCAGCTCAATTAGCTTTTATCTGGTTTATTGGGATTTGGGGCTAAAGTGCAGAGGCTTGTTACTTTAGAAAGTAAGTTTAGGAGAAAGAATATTCTGTTTGCCATTGGTAGAGCAAAACCTTGATGGTTTTGGTTTAGTCTGATGTCAAATAACCTTTTTCCTTTTTTTTTTATAACCCCCTTTTTTATTTTATGCAAACCCCTACGCAGACTAAATCATCTCAAACCAAAATATTCCATCTCAGAGAATTCTCTCTCCCTCTCTACATCCTCATTTTTGTTTCTCTTCACATCCCCATTTTTTTGCTGGTTTTGTTTTAATTTTTGTTTTATTTTAATTTTTGTTTGGTTTTACTTTATTCTACAAAGAGTGACTGGCAAAAAGCTGGGATTTTCAGAGAGGGTTGTATGGATTTTTTTAAGCCCATACCTGGCAGTTCTCTGCAGGCTCAGGGAACCCAACCCCGGTTCATCTATTCCTCCTTTCCCAGGGGCTGAAATTCCCTTTCACTCCACACCTGCACTGAACTGAGCAAAGGAGCAATTGGATGGTTGGCTGGTGACTAAAGGAAATGAGGAAAAAAACATGATTCTCATATCATTAATGAATTGAAAATATCATTTAAAAAACCCCTTAGAGATGAACTGGATAAATCTCTTACAATTCTGGCATTTCTTGAGCAATTTTCAGCTAGTAAGTCCAACTGAAGGAGGTTTTGAAATGAAACATCACTTCAAATGAAAAATAATCAGAGCTTGTTTGTTCTCAAAAGTGCCAGATTGACACAAACACTAAAAACCCCTAAAATGTTTATGTTCTTATTTTTTCCAATTAACAGCTTGAATTTACAGCATGTATTAGTACCAAAGTAATTTAGTGGAAAAATTGATTCCGTCTCCCTTTCTCCAGAGTGACAGAGCTTTACCTTCTCCTTGTTACAGTCTTATTCTGCTGCCAGATTTCAAACAAATCACAGACTTAGTGTTAAAAAGTAATCAAAAGGAAGGAGCACCCATTAAAGCTGTTTGCTCTGATGAAGTGAGGCAGTTGCTTTGCACATGAAAGTCAGCATTTTTAGTAAACTTGAAAATAGCCTTTTTTCCTGAGTCTTGCCTCTAAATCAATATTTCAGCCAAGGATGTGTCTCAGATGCTGAGCAGCACATGTGGCACTGGCTGCCACAGCCTCTCCAATGGCCCCTTCACCCTCGGTTGCATGGGGGCTGCAGAAATTCAGAGGTGTTTGGAAAGCAGCGCCCTGCATTCTCCTAAACCTGTCCTTCGTTAAAAACTTCTGTGGTGGGGAAGTTCAAGATGACGGTGCTGAAGGGATGGAATTGAGGGGTAGCGCAGGGAGGCCCTTTCAGGACATTCTCAGCAGGGGAACTCTGTGCCAGATACCATAGAGAGCATCACGGGACCAGTTTAGGCTCTGAACTTCTGGGTATCTAAAACTAATCAAGAAACTCCACCCTCAGCTCCTCTGCTCCCATCCTTTTTTTGGAGATGATGGCAATGCTCTGTTTTCCAGAGAGGTTGTAAAGATTAATGCACTCTTCAAGTGCATGAGAGAGAACGGAGAAGAGAAATGCAGAATGAGTTCTCCTGGTGCATGGGGTACAAGAAGAGGAATAACAGGTTTAAGTTGTAGGAAGAAAGATTTAGATTTGATGTGGAAAATGACCTAAGCAAAGTTTGACAGACAGTTGGAGGAAGCAACACACAGACCATGGGATCCTCCTCCGGCACAGGCCCCTGCTCACTCCACACACATTACACAGGGCACATCTGTGGGGTAACACAGCTCCCTGGGAACAGGAGAACTGACACCTCCCTGGGAGCAGGATAGGACACCTTCCCAGGAGCAGGATAATACACAGCTCCCTGGGAGTGATGGCTCCTGGAGCACTCAGAGCTATGCCAGACTCCAGCATCTGGCTGAATGTTCTCCTCTGGCAAATGACAGAGCTGTTTCCACCTCTGGAGGTGAACTGGAGCTGCTGTGCTTGAAAGGGACCTGTGTTGTCACCCAGGTGACATTTGTGACCAGGAGGTGCTGAGTGTAAGCAAGTGATGGCTCTGATGGGTGTGGAGCAGTACAGCTCTGAACGAGTTAAATATTTCCTGCTGAAATCCTGGGCTGCTATATTTTATTTCTGTTTCCCTCCAGTGGAAAACCTGCTTCTGAAAACATTTCTTGGACATTGACAGAATGTTTCTTTTCCTCCTTAACATAAAAAATTTGGGAGGTAAGAATTAATCTCGCGTGTAAGTCACAAGTTTGGCACAGAAGCCATCCAGCTAAGTTTAGGCTCAAAGTGCCTTTCTCAGCTTTAGTCCTTGAGCTGGAAAGCAGAGTGCAGGCAGCAGTGCCAGTCTGGAGCACACACAGAGGAAATCTCTCCAGGTCTGATCCCTCTTCCTCACTGCAGCAGGAACAGGCAGAGACACCCTGGGCTGGTGCCTTTGGAAAGGCTGAAAGAGGAAGGACTGTTCAAGGAATTGACAAACCTGGTACCTTAGAGCTCAGGGCTCGTGGCCTTTGATGAATTTGCTCAGTCATCTCGGTGTCAAGGCACTTCCAGGTACTGAAGTGCTCAGAGAACACAGACTTTGAAAAACTACCAAGCCCCAGCACAGGCAGGAGCTCCAGGGGTGCAGAGGAGCTGCCTCTGTCCCATCCCCGGAGTCACCTCCTCAGCCGTGGGAGCTCCAGCCCGCAGCAGGGCTGGAGCCTTTTGCAGCCTTTAATGGACTGAACTCCATTAAAGCAGCCGCTCCCGAGGGCAGCAGAGCGCGGACACCCCTTTAGGGCTGCGGTCACCACAGCAGGAGGGGCCGTTCCTGAGGCAGGCTCACCTCAATCACTCGGTCGAGCAGGAGCCGGCCCCCTCGGGCCTGGCTGCCGGCGGCAGCGCTGAGCTACGGGCAGAGCATCTCCCCGTCCACAGGGAACTGTGGCTCAGAGGGGCCCGCGGGCAGCAGGGGGGTTTCTAATCCACGATTCTGAGCTGGCGGATATACCCTGAGGGCTCAGGGATTTCTGGGGGCGGTGCGGCAGAGCGTGTCTGGGTGCAGGCAGAGGTGTGTGGCTTTGCACGGAAGGAGGATCCTCCCTCTCTGTGTTCAGTCAGCCCTCCCTGCCTAGTCTGGGGTTTAGAGGGTTCAGAGAATGCTCCCACACACTGAGGACACAGGGAATGCTCCCACGCCCCGCTCCGGGCCTGCCCTGCGGGGTGGGGTCCCACTCATACTCCCCGGGTGTCCAACCCCAGCTGGGATTTTGGCAGCGCTGTGCTGGGAGCAGGGGTTATACAGAGGATTTTGCCTAAATAACCATTGGATGTACCTGAGCCAGGGAAGGGACAGAAAGAAAGGAGAGAGTTCTGTCCCTTTTGAGAGAGGGGAGGAAGAGTAGGGGGTGTTTTCCCCTTCCTGAAGAACTGTTTCCTCAGCAGGACTCTGACACCAGCCCCTTGGTGGCGGGATGGGGGTGCCTGGTTTGTCTGGTCAGGACTTTGATCCTGTCCCTTCCCAGTGTCCCTGAGCCACAGGATGTCACCACAGAGCATCCAGAGGCAGGACAGGGACCCCAAAGCCCCTGAAAACACGAGCTGGAGAAGATTCTCCTCCCAAACTCTCCACTCTAATCCAGGCTCAGCTTCCAGAAGCATTGCCCGGGACAGGTCCCAGCTTTGGCTCCTTCACAGAAACACAATTTGCTCCTCACAGATATATCTTGCCATCCGAGCCTGTTGCCTCAAGGATTATCTGCAGCAGAGATGGAAAGACCTTCTCATTCCCAAGGGAAACAAAAGGAAATACTTTAATTATCAGCCAAGTCCAACAAAGCAAATACATCCAGGTTAATGAGCATCCCAGTGGCACACACCTTATCTAAGCAGGTAGATATTTCCTCCTTAATTGAAAAGAAAAGCTGTTCACTAGGCAAAAATTATTTTAGGGACTTTCTTTATGCAATTAAACTGCTAATGAGTCTGCTTAGTCCTCCCTACTTTTCTTGCGGTATCTTCCCGGTGAGGCACCCCCACGTTCCCAGGGACCAATAGACAAACAGGGGCGTTTCATTCCTTGGAGGCAGCTGTTGGAATTTGGAGGGCTCAAGGCTGGCAGGGAGGGGGTGGCAGGACCCTTTCCCTCTGGGGATCAGGGCTCCAGGTGCAGGCTCTGATTTCTCTGCTCTCTCTTGTATTCATGAATCCAGCTAGAGCTGCTTGTGTCTAAACTCTTCCTTGGAGTGAACGTCGTTTTTTCCAGTGCCAGCTGTGTCTATTTAACACACAGGTATTGTAGGTACCTGTAGCCATTCCTTGGGAGCCTCCTTCCCACCTGAACTGCTGGGCAGTGCCTGCTTCTCTTTAATGCAGTGCTAAAGGAGATGGGTACTGGGGCAGGGCCCTCTGCTCTCTAATCCTTTCAATGCTGTGAGCCATGGAGCATTCCTGCCTTTCCAAAGTAAAAACAAACCAAAAAATTATTTCCTTTAGCATAAAACTCAGAACCAGGATTTCCAGCCTAGCTGAAACCAGGAATTTTCTATTCCCCCTGCAATGAGGCTCCTGCCTTATCCAGAGGAGGGTCCTAGTTGGGTTTGGGTTCAGCAGGAACCTTGCAGTGTAATTTTCTTACTCTGCCAAGCGCTGAGGCTCCCGTGGATGTGACTGGGCTTGCAAGTGCTCGAACTCTTCGGGGAAATTGCTTGTCATCCTTGGCTGCTTTACAGCTGTAAACATCACAAAGACAAAGGCGTTGGAGTGCTGTACTCACATTGTACCTGCTCCTGCTCGTAGTTAACAGGAGATGGACTGCAGAAAAATAACAGCAGAATTCACTGTTTTCCTCTTCTTTTTCCCTGCTGACTGGCAGTGAAATCTTTGCTATCTCCCACACCCACTGCTTTTATTATTTTATCAATGCTCAGCACTGCCACAAAGGTGATGGAAACACGGGATGGGCTTTATGAGCCACCACCAGCCATGGCTGCAGATCTAATTATAGATTCCTGAAATTTGCATTAAAGTGTTTGGGAGCCCTGTGGAAGGGCAGAACACAGTGGTACTAAATAGAAACCACAACAGCCTCTTGCCCAATGTTTTGCAGCTTAAGTAGAGAAGGCAAGAAAAAGATGGGGATTAATTAACTGGTACCAATTATGTGGTGCAGGAGGAGAATGGAGACAAGGGGAGTTCAGGCTGAGTCTGTCCCATGGATCTGTGGTGCAGCCAAGAGGAGAGCCTGGCTGGAAGGCGAATGGGTTTGTCCGTCTGGTCACTTAATGCCATGTTCTTCCCACTATTCAGAATGCCAAGAGATGGAAATTAAATATGGAATCACTGAATGGTTTGGGTGCGAAGGGACCTTAAAAGCCCCTCCAGTGCCACCCCTGCCATGGGCAGGGACACCTCCCCCTGTCCCAGGCTGCTCCAAGCCCCAGCGTCCAGCCTGGCCTTGGACACTGCCAGGGATCCAGGGGCAGCCACAGCTGCTCTGGGCACCCTGTGCCAGGGCCTCCCCTCCCTCACCACGTTCCCAATATCCCATCTAGCCCTGCCCTCTGGCAGTCTGAAGCCATCACTCCTCCATGCTTTCTGGCTCTCTCCAAAATCTGAAGAAAACGTGTGCACAGGTTCCAGAGCTCAGGGGTATGTGGGAACAGGGAAACACACCTGAGAAAAGTGACAGCAGAGGCAGAGAAGGACAGAGAAGGGACAGAGGAGACAGAGGCAGCTGCTGAGGGAGTCCCTCTGCTAAAAATCAGCAGATAATGAGCACATCTAATCATGTGTGATGAGCTCCATCTCCTTGGCTCTTCAGAGCCAGCAAATCTCTGCACTGCTATTGATTTTCTGTCTGGCCCCTCAGGGATGGTGCTCGCTGAAGATAAGGGCTTCCCCCTCGGGCTGCAGCTGAAGGAGGCAGGGAAGGCTCTCAGTGCTGGAGCAGAAGCTCCTCCTGCTCAGAGCTTGCTGCAGAAAGAGGAATCGTGTGCAAAAATCTGCTTGTCTGGGAGTTTGTGTCTGCCCAGCAATGCAGCAGGAAAGACTGATCCTGCCCTGAGCATCTTGTCACAGGGACTGAGGGCCCAGGGACTTGGGAGTCGGCTGGCTTGGGGTTGCAAGTGCCATCACTACATGCTGGATGTCACACTTCACTCGGGCTAAATAAAAAGTTACTCTGATTCAAAAGCAAGAAAGGGTCTGTTTCTTATTTATAGAGAGAAAAATTGTTTGTTTCAATTTAATGGAAATCCTCCATGTCCTTATGATGTAAAAAAAACTTGACATTTTTCTAATGGGAAAAAAATTGTTGTCAAAAGAATTGCACTCATTTTACTCCACCTCAGCAAGCCCTTGTCACTCCTTGTGAGTTTGTTTTACACTTGACAGGAGCAGGAGACTGAGGCACCAGCAGTGCTGGGCCACTGCCCTTCCCTGTCCCTTTCCCTGTCGTGGCTCTGCCCTGCTGGGGCAGGAATCCGGCTGTCCGGAGCTAGGAGACAAATCCCTGTCAGACCCCCGGGTTCATCCCCAGAGCTGCTCACACCGCAGGCTTTTGGGTCCCTCTCCTCAGGTATCACTTCATATAGTCCACTGTAGAGGAATGGCTGGTCTCTCGAGGGCACTTAGAATCCCTCGAGGGCACTCAGAATTCCTAGAGGGTCTGCATCCCTAGAGGGTCTGCTGCAGGGCCTGTAAGGGTCTGCACAACCAAGACTGGTATTGAGAAACTAACAAAGAACAATACTGCTGTTCAGAATTAACAAAGAACAATACTTTTATAGAAAAAGAATAATAGCCTTTGAGTTATAGAACTGATGAAGAAATACAAATATTAATAAAGTTAGAAGATATAAAGCATACTAACAAAGAATAATAGTGCTATTGAGGAACAATAATTCATTGAGAAAACAGTCGTCTCTTGAACCATATATCCTTGGGAAAATACTAACTCAATACAATGTATCTTATTAAATGGCCTAACTAACTGCAAGATGACAGCTGCAGAAACTGTGGCTAAGAGAGAATAGTAAACATGATTACTAACAAATATGATCAATAATAAGGTATAGGTAACTTGTGTAATNTCTTTTTGACGTATGATGCTAAGAACCAATGAGAGAGTTAATAAAAATCGTATGATTGAAAAAGTATAAATATATGCTATTTGGGAATAAAGTCGAAGTTTGTGTCATCAATCACGTTGATTGCCGTGCATTCTTCCCACTCACCGCATTGTGGAGCCCGAACAGGGACAAATCCCTGTCAGACCCCCGGGTTCATCCCCAGAGCTGCTCACACCGCAGGCTTTTGGGTCCCTCTCCTCAGGTATCACTTCATATAGTCCACGAACCAGCTTTTAACAGGTTAACAGCCAAAATTGGGTTTGCTGCCTTTATTCCTGCCAAGAGGCCTGGAGTCATCTCAGCAAAGCTGGGAGCTGGGAGGGAAGGCCCAGTGGGTGTTAACAGCTGCATTGGGATTTTCTACCCCAAATGCTGCCTGGGGGGCTCTGGAGTGGGAAGATTTAGGAAAGGTGGCAGGAACAGCACACACCTGCCATCCCGGAAGTGAAGGGTGGAGAGAGTCAATCCCTTGAGGAGCAGCTGAGGGAGCTGGGAAAGGGGCTCAGCCTGGAGAAAAGGAGGCTCAGGGGGGACCTTGTGGCTCTGCACAGCTCCCTGACAGGAGGGGGCAGCCGGGGGGGTCGGGCTCTGCTCCCAGGGAACAGGGACAGGAAGAGAGGGAACGGCCTCAGGCTGGGCCAGGGGAGGCTCAGGTTGGACACCAGGAGGAATTTCCCCATGGAAAGGGGGCTCAGGCCTTGGCAGGGGCTGCCCAGGGAGGTTTGGAGTCCCCATCCCTGGAGGTGTCCAGGGAAGGGCTGGAGGCGGCACTCAGAGCTCTGGGCTGGGGACAAGGCAGCTGCTGAGGGAGTCCCTCTGGGCACAGCTTGGACTCCATGGGCTTGGAGATCTTTTCCAACTTAATGATCCTGTGATTCTGGGATTCCATGATCCAAATCACTCCCTTGTGCACCACAGGAATGCCCTGCTGTGGAATGTTTGTTCTGGGGTATAAACCACATCCCTGGGATATTTGGAGAGGGAAGAGGCAGTGCCCTCTGTCTCCTCCAGCAAAATGTGAGAGAGCATCTGGAAGAACTGTGGGATTGGTAGAAATCACCTTCTCTTTAATATTTCATGAGCAAACACAGGGATGCCTCGGGGAGGTGCATATTAATGACATATTAAAGCAATATGAAACGGGCCATGCAACAGGTACTGCACTCCTGGGCTCCCTGGGATTCACTTTACCAGAAGTTATTTACAGCAGTGTCTTGTCCTATTATGCAAACAGCCTTTTTGTCCCCATTCCGGAATGTGCAATGTTCCCATGCTTGGCAGGAAAGCTGCCCTATGTTGAAAGAGTCAGATAAAACGTCAGGTGGTATTCCTGGGCTATTTAAGTGGAAAAACTCCTCAGCGGTGTTGCTTTTCTCACAGCCCAAATGCATTTTCTCTTGCATGGTTGAAAGCACAAATTGTGTTTAATCCTACCCCCACAATTCCTCATATCTCTATGCCCTGAGCATGCCAGGAATAGCAAACTTGCTCTCATCCTTTTCAATTCAGCTCCTTTTGGATTAGTGACTTGTTTGTGGATTCTCTCCTGAAGTACTTGGGTGTATTTGCTAAATAATCTGGACAAACTTCAGCTCTGGCAGGGAGTTTACTGGCTCCCCAAGCTGCCTTTGCCAGGAAAGGAGCTGGGAATGTACGCTCCGGATTACACTCCGGCTGCCAGCTCTGCTGATTTCATTATGAATCTTGCAAAACTTCATGTTTTCCTAAAAACCTCAGCTCCTCAGCTGAAACGTGAACCTGCCCACTGATGTCATTACAAAGCTCTGTGCTCTGAGCTGCAGAGGAGGGGCTGCAAGGGGGACTGAAATGGCTGAAAATCCAGCTAGAAAATGAAAGGGACTCGGGGTCATTGAAATCTCCTTGCTTTAAAGACAAATCTCATTATGTTGTGGATAACTGGCTGGCTTGGTTGGACTTGTGGAGTGTCAGAGAGGTGAGCCCCTCCCCGGGCAGGCACAGACACAGATACAAGTATGGACCAGCAAAGCCTGAGTGTGTTGAGCTGTCACCAGGAGAGAGGGGTAGGGCTCATGTGCTGCTTTTCCACAAATCCCTTAGAGCTGCCAAATCCTCTGCTGCTCCTCCAGCCCCTGCTTGGGCTCTGCCCACCCTCTGCTCCCTCCCTGAGCTCTGCAGTGATCAGATACATTCTCTGAGCAAGATCTTCCTTGCAGGATCTGGTTCCAGATGTCAGAACCTTTAAATGAGACAAAACTCCATGTTCATCCCTGGAGATCTTGGTGTCTTGGGGTTCTCTTTCCCTCTGTCCCCAGCATGTGGAGAGCCAGACAGAGCAAGTATTTGACAAAATACAATGTGAACACCTGCAAAGGCAGTGCCCAGCCTGTGCCAGACACTGCAGCCCTGGCTAAACCAGCTTGGTGTGTTTAGAGAAAGTCTGAGGGTGTGTGAGAAGATGGGTGGAGAAGTAACAACTGGTGCTTTAATGGCAGCTGGTAATCACAGGATGTCTTCTGGATGTGCCTTGGATGGCTGCAAAGCAAGAATCCCTGCTCTGCACTTCCCAACGCCGCTTCCCGGCCCCTCGGCAGGAGCTCAGCAAGAGAGAAGATGTCCAAGCAGGGTGGTTGTGATGTGTCACATCCATCACTGCTCAGCCAGGAGGGATTGTGGAGATGCCAACAGGAGGTTTTGTCTGTAGAACTGTTTGGATTGATATAAAGCACTGGGACTTGTGCTTCCAGGATGCAGGAGATGGTTGTTATGGCAAACAGGGCAGGCAGTGGTGCCTGGCAGAGTGAGAGAGTGTTGGGAAGAAAGTGCTTCCATTCCTGATGCTGAATTCAGTGGGGTAAGGGGCTGGGAGAGGCAGGAGTGCTGCCTGTCCAAACTGGATACAGGTATTTTCTGGCAGGTTTTCACCCCAAAGAGGTTGAAAGATCCACCAGGGCCAGACCCCAGAGTCCTTCAGGCTTTGCCAAGTGACTCTGGGGTGAAGGAACCTGAGCTGCCCCATGGACACAGGACTGTCCAGGATGAAGGATCTCCAGGCTGTGGCCTCAACAAGCACTACAGGACTCTGGAAATAGCTCCTGGTTTTTGTCTTCTGAGAGCTGGGCCTCTTCATGGTCTGGGTGGTGTCCCAGCTTTTTCACTTGAGCTGCTGCTTTAACCTGTAACAAAACCTCTGCCAAGCCAGAGCGAGGGAGAGCCTGGATGTGGTGGGACCATGGGCAAACAGCCCATCCAAAGGCAGAACAGGTCAGGAGGAGATCACTGAGTCTCTCCCACTGGAGGGAGGAGCAGATATTTTTAAAAGCAGCTGTGTTTCCATAGAAACCCTGGGAAAGGGTCCTGCAATCCTAAGGGGGAAGGGTAGTTTTTATCCAGTCCAAACAGCTGCCAAGAACTTCAGTGCTGAAGGGGATGCAAAACCCCTATCCCACAGATGAGCTGGAAGGGGAAGATACTTTTCTTTTCTTTTATCAAAGCTTTTCCAGCTGCATTTCAGTAGCTGCCTTTTCCCTCCATGTTCCAGGTGATGCTGTGCCTTGCATGGTGTCTGTGGCCTGGTTTTTGGGCAGAAATGAGCTCGATGTCTGTGGAGAACCAATTCCAGCCTCTCCTGCTCCTCCTCTGACCTGGGCGTGGGTTAGGACTGGGACATATCCTACAGCTGCTGGGTTAATTGCTATGGGTCTGCAAACATGTGCAGCAGCCTGGGGAAACTTCTGCTCTGCCTTGGTCTGACCATCAACCAAGGGGACTTTCTGAAAATTAAAAAGACACAATTCAACCCCCCCTGTTCCTACTGTGTGTTCAGCACTCTGAAGAACAGCTTTGTCCCAGGATCAGGGGTGAGGGATTGGACTCGCAGCATTCATCAGGGTGAGATAATTCCCAGCTGCCTAGAAATGCTTCAGCTGAAGCTCAGAGATAGTGAATGACTTGCCTGTAGACAAACAGTGGGGGACTGGGGACAGTGGGCAAAAATCTTATTTTTTCTCAAATCAGATGATGTCAGGCCTCTGCTCTTTGTGGGCCACAGCGAGCAGTGCTGCTCTTCAGTCAGGCTGGATAATCCTTCCAGTCTTAAGTGGAAAATGTCAGCTCACCAAATCAGCACCACCATCGCTTGAAATTGGTCACGAGGCCAATCCAGTTTTGCTCTCACTCTTTAGCACCCCATAGCAGGGCAGGGATGATAATGAACTGCACTGCACTTGACCCTAGTAATTCAGTTTTCTGCCTTAGTGAAGCATAAGAGCCATATTTTGAAAAACTCATCCTAGTCAGCGTACCTCTGTCCTGGGAGTCCAGGATTAGAGACATAAAGTGAAACTGCCCTAAAGTGGTAAAACCATTGGTTCTCCATGACTGGCTATAGGACAGAAATGTTTTGCACATGAGATCCTTGCTGGATGTAAAAGCGGTTTTTGCTGGAGAGATTAAATATTTTTCCCATTCTGGGCAGACGAGAACACATGAAAATTGACATTCTTGACAAAATTAAATTTCTCTTCATCCACAATGAGACTTTCTGCTTCAATCCCTGTGAAGCTTTCACTTCCAACTCAAAATGAAGAGACAGATGGGAGGATTTGATTCACACACCTTGACACCAAGAGCACCTTGATCTGGGTCTGAAATTATATTTCATTTTCCAAATGCTTCACAGAAAAGTCCTTTCAAGTCTGAAAATAAACATTTTGACTTAAAAGGAGAGTTGTAAATATTCCATCTTGGCAGTTTCCACTTCCTCATTCTGTTTTCCATATAAATTCATGTATGAAAGGGATTTGGAGTTCTGCACTGACCCTATTGACCAAGTGTTTCCCCGAACTCCCAGCCAGGCCCCCAAACTGTAAAGGGCTTTCCAAGGCAGGTGCATTTGCAGTACAGCAGATTGCACAGATTTGACACTGGCAATGGTGAATAAAATCCTTTATACACGTGTTAACTCTGGGAGAAGAAATGAGTTAAGCTCATTTGTCTCTTTCCCGAGATGAATTTTCATTTTCTCTTCCAAGCCCATTGACGTTTGTGAAATGATTTTCTGGCGTTTGTTCAGTCAATAAAAACTGCAACTGGATTTGGAGTCAGCACAAAGACCTGCCTGGCACCAGCCCTTCACAGGGTGCTGTGCTCTGGGTTATCACAAAATTCCTGATTCTTATCTCATTTGGATACGCTTCAGTTATTGGCTTTTTGTGTCTGTGTCAGAGCTGTCAGCGAGGCTGGGAGCAGTGGCTGATGAATTCTGCCTGTCTCCACCTGTGGAAAACACAACAGAGAACAGCTTTTGAGCTGTAAGGGAATCATCAGCAGCCTGACAAAAACCATCAAACTCTTCAGTTTAAACTCACAGCCACTAATTCACACCAAACTTACATTTCACACAGTCTGACATCCCAGCCTGAGGCTCCATGGCCTGGGAAGTCTTTGGGCTGAGTAAATCATTGAATCATGGAATATCCTGAGCTGGAAGGGACCCCCAGGATCACCCAGTCCCACCCCCGGCCCTGCCCAGACACCCCAACAACCCCACCCTGGGCATCCCTGGCAGCGCTGTCCAAACGCTCCTGGAGCTCTGGCAGCCTCGGGGCCGTGCCCATTCCCTGGGGAGCCTGGGCAGTGCCCAGCTCCTTCTGGGGGAAGAACCTTTCCCTGATCTCCATCCCAAATCCCCCGGCCCAGCTCCAGCCGTTCCCTGGGTCCTGACCCTACTCACAGGGAGCAGAGATGTGGATCCAGAGAACTGGATCTAAAGCTATTTTTCAAATTTCAGAGTTTAGTTGCCAGTTTGTAAAAAGGGGGAAAAAACTCTCCTGTGACATCTCAAGCATCCTGTGGACCAGAGAATTAATTTCCTTCTTCCCTGGGCACATCTCCGAACCCGAGATGATAACTCTATTTTCCAGCAAACCTTGGACAGGACAACCTGGTCTCATGGAAAGTGTCCCTGTCCTTGGCAGGGGGTTGGAATGAGAGTATCTTTAAGGTCCCTTTCAACCCAAACCATCCCATGAGTCTGTGATTCTTCGACTTTTCCTGCAAATTGAGTAAAGCAGTGATTAAAAAAAAAATAAAGCTTTCTATTGGCTCAAACAGGGGGATGAATTAAAAGGAAAACTGTTCCTTTAAACTTTGCAGTGCTTAGAAATTGTGGGATCTGCCTCTGCGCCATTTGAACGGGAAAGTGGAGGAGGCAAGGGGGGAAATCTCCTAATGAGTTGCCAAACACTGAAAGAATTAATAAGTATGGATCATTCTTATTGGCCTGACCCGAGGTGCCCCAGAATTCATTGGGAGTCTCAGCACTGATTTCTGAGGATGCCAAGCTGAGGAGAAGAGGAATAGAAGAGGAACAGAAGAGGAATAGATTGACTTTGGGAAGTCAGTGGGGATCTATCGACTTGTGCTGCTGAAAACCTGCCCGTCCTCGCTGTGTCAGAGCACAGGGCTGGGAAAGGGAGCAGCCTTTAATTAGGAGTGAGGCAGGTTTGAACTCCATACTCCTATCTCCCCCTAATTAATCCCAGGATTAATTTTAAAGCTCATTTTGTTCTTTCTGAAAGTTTTTATTCCAGAGATGCCCTTTGCTGCAGCCAAGGAGAGCTGTACAACACTGCCTGCAAAGGGCTGCTTGGAGTGGGGGAGCAGGCAGCAAAGAGAGCTGAAATGCTAATTTTTCAGACCGCTAAATAGCTAAATAAAATTTACTGCCACTTGCCAGCCTGTCAAGTGGTGTTTCAGTGTGTTTGTGGAGGGTGTTCAGATGTTTGGGGACAGATCTGTAATTAGAAGACATAAAACTTGCCATCTGGAGAGAAAATCTGCTTCCTCCTTGCCGTGGCTGAGGTCACATCAGCTCCATGTGTGCTGCCAGCAGAGTTTGGTTCCTCAGACACCACCTGCTTGGTGATCTGTGTTTATCAGTGTGGGAGGGCTTCTTTTGATCAATCTGATTTGGTCTGGGCGAGGGATTTGCTTTTCCTGGGGGGAAAGTCAGGCTGATTGAAAATATTTTGAGTTATGGGTTCCAGGAGATACCCCAGGACAATCCTTCCCCTGCTGGCTCTCCTGGTGTCACTGCCCTGAGATAATTAGTGGCTCTTTGAGTTCTTTTGTGAATTGATGAGAAATGCAGCTTTTTGCTCCAGCAGAGTTTTCCACTGACTTGGTTCCCAAGGGAAGCTCAAAACTGAGACCCAGGAATGACAGGCAAGTTGAAGTACCAGAAAACCAGTAAGAGAAGCCAAGATTTATTCACCAGTCTGGTGTCTTGGGAGCATTCCCGTTGCTTGTTCCATGCTCTGACCATCTCTTTGCCCCATGGCCCCGAGTTTTGGGAAGGAGAAGGAGCTCTGCTGATCCCTCTCAGAGCACAGGGCAGGGGAGGTCGTGTTTGCTGTGACTTGCGTCAGGAGATTGCACATATGCAGCTCATCCCTCACTAAAGAACAAGGAATACAGGAGCTGAGGATGTTATTTGGATCGGAAAAAGGTTTATTGGAGAAAATAAACCCCCTTTTTTAATGCTGTAGTAAGGAGGTTTCACGCTCTGGTCTTGCAAGTGTAACAGAAGCTCTAATGGGATCTCCAGCTTCCTGCCAAGCCTCGGGATTTGGCATCAACCCCTGTCATCAATATGCAACTAATGACTCCAGTCATTAAATCATCCTGGGTGCCTTTTCCTGCTGAGTACGAGGAAAAGACCTGTAATGGCTATTTTGGGGGTGTACGTCTGTTTGTCTGGAAGGACTTGGAGCTCACAGGGATTAATGTTCCCAAATGAATTACACTGGAAATATTTTAGGTGAGTGGTTTCCTTCCCTGCAATTGTGTCCTTCTGGCATTGCTGAAGTGGCTCCCTGGTTGTCCTTCCCTGTCCTTCTCCTGCCCTTGTTGTCCTGCCCTGCCCTGCTGGAGCACAGCAGGACTTTGCTTTTGGTGTCTTCAGGAACTACTGAAAGTGTGAGAGATCCCCTGCATCTGCAATATGGATGTGGCCAGCTCTCCTGACATCCCAGAATTTCTTGACAAAGACGCAAACACACCCAGGAATTGTCAAAGGCTCTCCGTTACCATTTAACAAAGCAATATGTTGACAGTGCAACAAAAATTCCCATATTTTTGTCAGCTGAGTCATCCGAGTGCTTGCCTTGACTCAGGGCTGGATTTCTTCTTTCCACCCTTGGGAAGCAGATGACACTCAGCATCTTGTCTTTGCCTGTTTTGATTCCAATGAATCACCTTTCAAATGAGAAGATTCGTCCTGGAGAGGCCCTGGCTTTGCTGGAGGTCTGATTTAAGGAGGATACCTGAGCACGAGGCTCCATGTCTGTGCTGCTCGTTCCTTCCAGCTCTGCCCTCTGCCTTGAGGGGTTTATTCCCACAGTTTTCCTGGGGCTCTGGCCTTGGGAACACTTTGGGATGTATTTTATCTCCTCAGGGACACAGAGCTGGAATCAAGCATCATTCAGGCTCTGCACGGGTTTAAAACTGTTTTTTCACTCAGTGCAAGAGACCAGAATTCAGAACTGATCCATGCATTTCCCAATTCATAACCTGAATTAACTCTTTTAGATGCTGCTGCTGCTGCTGGAAAAAAAAACTTGTCCCATCTGCTTAAGGGATTATTTTGGTCCAGATTTATACAAAAGATAAAGAAATGCTGCTTTAAAGCATAGAAAGCTTTTAGGGTTTCAAAATAACTTTGGGAGTATCTACCCTGATCTGAAGGTAATCTCATTGTTTCATCTCTACCTAAATATTACTCTACACATGGTCAAAAATGTTTGTTTGTTTGTTTGTTATTTCTGTGTCTTCATTTGAAATGAAATGAGGTTCACTGAAATCTGCAACGAACCTCAAAGCGTATGGTCTCCAGTTCTGATCAATGGATGTTCAGAGAACAAGGAAAATATTATAAAGAATAAAATTCTTCAACTGCTTCCTTTGCGTCTCCAGCAATGAGGTTTGTGTTAATGCTGGGATTCTTGTCAAAGCCTCACTAGGAGACTCGTTTTCTCCCTGAGAATGCCTCTAATGGCTTTTTAAAGAAGCACCCAAACAGCTAAAGAATCATCCAGATCCTGCTGAAGCATTCCAAATGGACTCTTTTGGAATAGGAGACAAGGATTTATGGCTGGGGAGTACTTGTTGCACTGAGCATGGAGAACTGTGGCTCCAATAACAGTGAGATTTATGGCTTCCAATCCATCAGAGCCCGAGCTGCATGAGAGCTTTTTATGACTGGAACTCTGTCAAGGCAATGCAGGCACCTGGAGTTGAAGGCTCTATTTTCATGAGTAAAAGTTACAATTGAATAGTTTTCATTGTCAGAAAAGATTCCTCAATCAGCTGTAGATTAAAGGGAAAATCAGCTCTCCCAGAGAGTTTATTGAGAGGGAAGTACAGTGAGGGCAGCAAGGCTGGGGGGTGTAACAGAATCAAAGGATGGTCTCAATTTGTGTTTGCAAAAGGTTCTCCTTTGGGTTTGACACCTCTTTCGGTGGCTGCCAAGTGGATGCTGGCTCATGGAATCCTGGAATATCCTGAGCTGGAGGAGACCCCCAGGATCATCCAGTCCCACCCCCGGCCCTGCCCAGACACCCCAACAACCCCACCCTGGGCATCCCTGGCAGCGCTATCCAAACGCTCCTGGAGCTCTGGCAGCCTCAGGGCTGTGCCCATTCCCTGGGGAGCCTGGGCAGTGCCCAGCACCCTCTGGAGGAAGAACCTTTCCCTGATCTCCAGCCTGACCCTCCCTGACACGGCTCCAGGTTGTGCTCATTGGGGCCCAAGGCTCACTATGAGCCCAGGAAAGCATCTAGGTGAGCCCGTGTCAGGGGGTGGACCTGGAGGGTGTTTAAGGTCCCTTCAGGCCAAACCATCCTGGGATTCTGTGGTATAATTTCTAATAGTAAGAAAAAATAGCTGCCCTCAAATCCCTTTCCCGCTGGAATCCTTGTGACTGTTGTTATATGTCAGGTGCCCTGCACCCCCTGCTCCTCCTGAGCTCTGGTTATCCCTGCTGGAGCTCTTGGCTGCTCTGGATTTCCAGGTCACTGTTCCTGCCTGCAGGAGCTTCCAGGCTGGTTGCGTTCAGTTCTTGTCTCTTCCCTGCTCACACTCTGCTGAGGGAGAGCATCACCTTCATCCCAATCCAAAAACACTTCCAAGAAGTGAGGTCAGCCTGCACTGCCCCAAATCCCACTGCTCCCCCTTTCCCAGGGTTTCCCAAGCCCCAGGTCAGTGTAGTTGGAAGCAGACTGTGCCCTGAGCCACTGCCTTCCTGCCATGATCCTACCTTGCCTTGACTCCCATGACTTTCTTTTCTTGACTTCAGGGTTCCTCTCATCTTGATGCAGATATCCAGGTCTGAAGGATACTGGGCTTACTTTGTAGTTCTTGAAGAGTGAGACACTCCTAGAGGGAAATTCATCTTCCCTGCCCTCCATCCACTTCCCAAGAGAGACATCTCTCACCCTTCAGGGCTGCTCCTTCTCTCCGATAATTCCAAAGGTGCCCACTCAGACCTGGATGGGTTTTGTTTGGCTCAGCCAGAGCAGATAAATGTCCCCACCTTGTACAATTAACCAAAAATACCCACCCCAGGTCTACACATGACATCGAGTAAAAGGACAGAAAATGTATAAATGAATTCCCAGAGGTGCAGTTTAAAAGTACACTCCACCCCACTTAAGTCTAAAGTTATCCTAAATAATTCCTCCTGGCAGTGTAATGGTGGGGATTTTGCTGTTATGCTTCCTCCCTGACATTTGCAATGACCCAGTTTACTGTTTTTACAAATAATAATTTGTCTTAATTTTCTCTTTGAAGTAGCAAGGAAAAGAATAAATGGGTGAAATCCAAACCTGGTAACCTTGCTGGATATTGTAGGTCAATAAATTATCTTCGTGCACAGCTTAGTGTTCCAGGTTTCCACTTGAGTGGATGAGGGCTCTTTAATGCTTGTTAAAATAGCAGAGATAAGTGATTGCAGTCTGAGGATGGAAAACATTGAATAATGCAAAGATCTGTGGATTTTGTGATTTTACTTGGCTGGGGGAGAAAAATCCTTTGATTCTTCCAGAGCTGGATAATAAAAGCTGTCTTTTAAATTCAGACTCTCCATGTTTTTGAGCCAAACATGGCTCTGAAACGGTAATAATGCATTCCTGATGAAATGTTCCAGTTGGGCTATGCCAGAGCTGGGCACTTTTGATCTGCTTTTCAGTGTAAAAGTCCAGCACAGGCTGAAGATTATTCCATTCTGAAGCCAGGAAACCTTGTCAGAAACACCATCTAGAGCTGCTAGTGCAGCTGAAGTACTGAATGCTCTGGTGACCAAAGCTGGTGCCAAAGGTGATTTACTCAATGGAGACCTGATTCTAAGAAGTCCTTCAAATCAACATCACTCAAAGCAGGATGAGGCTTCTCAAGGGAAACCCAGGAGTTTTAATGAGGCAGAAATGTTCATGGAATGAGCCTGACTTCCCTAATTGTATTATTTTATCCAGACAATTAAAAATCTTCAAGGCCACAGAAAACTTATTCAAGACATCAAAAAATTTTGTCAAGAAACTAAAAATTTTTAATGAAAACCAGGTTGGCCACTTTCTAAACTTCCATTTTTCTCTGCAAACTTTCTGACGAACTAGAAATCAGGTTCTCCAGGGCCCATTTCAGCCTCTCCAAACATCAGTTCCTTTTCTCCTTCTGTACAGGAGGAATGAGACTCATTTACGCAATTTCTGGGGCTCAGCTCTCACCACAGATGGCCCTCCCTGCACTCGTGCTGTCTCAGTTGCCTCCTGGAAGCAATATCTGAAATGAGGTCCATCCTTTGGAATCCCAATGCCCTAAATCGTGGTCATGGACTCACATTTTCAGCACTCAAGACTTGCACAATTTTTTCCTTTCTTATAAACAAGCGTCACATTCAACTTTTCTAATATTTTATTGCCTTGTCAACATGTGAGAAAATAATAATTGCACCCTGCTCTGCAGGACTGGGAATTCTAATCAACACTAAAGCAGGATCTGTACATAATTAGAAGCTTGTTTCAGTTGCTTTTTTAGAATTTATCTCTCAAGCAATTGTCAGTGTCAGCTACATGGTTTAAACCAGCAAATCTAAAAGTGACATTTCATTGTTAGAGCTGCTCTTGCAGATAAAATCACCGTTTGCTCCAAAACAGTGAAGACCAAAAACTGCTGAAAAAAGTTCCCCAGATCAGTCAGAGGCACTGTCGGGGTGTCTGAAAGGTTTTGAGGTTTGAACCCAGAGCCAGGGTTTGTCCGTATCTTGTTGCTCTGAGATTTAAAGCTCTTGCTGTCACCCCAGGTGTCAGGGAAAGGGCACTGTCACTGTTTGAGGTTTGGAGCAGGAATAGACACTGAAATCACATCCTCAGGAGTTGATCTGGGAGCCTCGGTCACAAAAGGGACATTTAAAAATGGAGTTGAAGAGTCCAAAGAACTTTCGTTTCACTTGAGCCAGTCCAGGGCTGGAATCCAAACTCACGAGGCCTTTTCAGCAGTTCCTTAATCGTGGTTGCAGTTTGTTCTTTGAACTTACACATGATTCAGGCAGTGATGGGCCCCATCATTTCCCACCTCTCCGCCTCAGTTTCCCCCCAGTTTCCAACCATGCCACGCTCAGGTCTCCCTGTGGCATCAGGACAGACCTGTTGGATCAGGTCCAGAGGAGGCCACGGAGATGCTCCAAGGGCTGGGGCCCCTCTGCTCTGGAGCCAGGCTGGGAGAGCTGGGGGTGCTCACCTGGAGAGGAGAAGCTCCAGGGAGAGCTCAGAGCTGCTTCCAGGGCCTAAAGGGGCTCCAGGAGAGGTGGGGCCAAACATTTTAGCAGGGCCTGTTGCAACAGGACAAAGAGTGATGGCTTTCAACTGAAAGAGTTGATTTAGACTGGATATAAGGAAAAAAAATTGTATGAGGGTGGGGAGGCGCTGGCACAGGGTGCCCAGAGCAGCTGTGGCTGCCCCTGGATCCCTGGGCGTGTCCAAGGTCTGGTTGGACGGGGCTTGGAGCAGCCTGGGACAGTGGAAGGTGTCCCTGCCATGGCAGGGGTGGCACTGGATGGCTTTAAGGTCCCTTTCCCACCCAAACCAGTCTGGGATTCTCTGATCTGGCCATGTCTGATGCTGGAACACTCCTCCTCTCCTCCAGCCTTCCGGACAGGGACTCTTCCAGGAGCAGAGCTGGGCAAGTTGCCTCAACAGAACAGTATTTCAGGCTTCAGGAGCTGTCCGTGCTAAAAGCAAGGGGAACTCAAGCCTTGGTGTGCTCCTGTGTCTGTCTGCACTGCCAGAAAGCAGCTGGTGAGCCGAAATAACATCAGAGATCAAGTGTTTGGGAGCTCACAGTGGGTGGAGGTGGAAAAGTGCCTGGGACAAACAATCCTGAGCAGTTTTATCCCCAGACTGCTCAGAGGGTGCTGCCTGCAATGTTCTGTCTGCTCTTCTCTGCCTGGGCCTCTCATTTATTCCCTTATTGACGTTCAGTCTTTAAGCTGCTGTTAATTTAAGAAGCTCCCTTGTTCACCTCTCTTACAGATTCAAGAGCTCTTCTGGCTGAGATGGACTGGGATCCCTGGAAGGGCAGTAAAATGCTGTGTATGGCAGTGTTCTACCCAGCTCCTCCAATCCCTTTTTCCTGCATCTTGGGTCCATGGGTCCAGGCCCTGCAGTGCTGCTCCTGGGACTGCACTGCCTGCATTAAGTGCACACACGTACCAAATCCTCTTGATTTTTGCCTTTTTCTTTCCCAAGCACCTGAGAAGTCTGGGCAAATGTGGGAAGACAGGGAAAGATCTTTTAAATGCATTATAAATCCTATTTTAACTCAACTAATTATAGCTACAGTGTAATTAAAATATTGTGAAGGAAAAGAAAATAATCCTGCTGAACTGAAAGTGCATTACCTTGCATCTTCAGAGTTCTGAATCACTGCGCCTTTGTACCTGACAGCAAAATGCTCAACAGCCCCTTCTGCCAGAAACCCCAAACCTGCTGAGAACGGCCTTTCTTTCCTCCCCAGGGGCAGCTCCGATCTCTGCTCCCTGGGACAGGGACAGGAGCCAGGGAACGGCTGGAGCTGGGCCAGGGGGATTTGGGATGGAGATCAGGGAAAGGTTCTTCCCCCAGAGGGTGCTGGGCACTGCCCAGGCTCCCCAGGGAATGGGCACGGCCCCGAGGCTGCCAGAGCTCCAGGAGCATTTGGACAGTGCTGCCAGGGATGCCCAGGGTGGGGTTGTTGGGGTGTCTGGGCATGGATGGGTGATCTATGGGGGTCCCTTCATACTCTGGACATTCCCTGATTCCATGATCTGTTGGTTCACTGGTCCTGGTCAGAGGGGGAAACATCTCCTTCTGCTCCTGTAAACTCCCCCCTGTTCCCTTTCCTAAAGGTGAGAATAAACACATTGAAATGTTGGCAGCTACAAATCAAAATGTCACACCAGAAGAAAAATCCTTGTTACATAAAATTTCTCCTTTTCTATTGATTGGAAAGTTCCAGCAGGAGAAATGAAAAATGTTGAACTTGATTTCATGAGCAGGGATGGTTTTTTTCAGTTACAAGCAGCAGAACAAGCCATTGTGCCTGCAAAACAAATGCAACTATTTCCTGACCAGCTCTGTCTTAGTGATTTCAAGACCAATAAATTTGCTGGTGGAAAAATATTATTACACTGAATATTCATCAGTCACAGAAAAGCACCAGATATGTCAAAGATTGGGGGTAATACATCTGAGATAAATATCCTTATGCAGGTCAATCAGATCCCTTCAATCCCAAAGCAAGTGAATTACGTTGCTCAGTGCCATGGCATATTCCTACTGCAGAAATGCAGGGAGGGATGGATGTTTCCCCATGGCTTTGGGTCAAGCAGGGATTACGAGGTGCAGCACAGAAATTACAGAGGGGATTTCCATGGCCCATGTCCCGCTGGAGGTCAGGCAGGATGGGGATGGCAATATTTTCTTCTGGCCTCAAAGAAATGCATCTATGAAAATACAATCAGAGCTTATGGGCCATTGGATCCATGTGCTCAGGGATGATTTTTTTAGCACTAAAAATGACATTATCTGCAAGAACAAATAAGCTGCGTCTGCCAGAGTCAGCAGTCGAGCTTGGAAATGGGAAAAGTATGAGGAGAAAATCCCAACCTGCTTAATTGCCTCACAAATCAAAGCTATGGGCAATAACTCCTGTTTAGGGAAAATTCAGATGAGAAATATGGTTATTGCTCTCTGCAGGGGAAAGGCAGCACTTGGACAAAATGAGGGCTGTTTTTTTCCGAGTGATCCCAGTGCCAGGGCCTGACTTGCCAGAGCTCCTTGGGAAAGGTCAAAGCTTTCCCCTATTTCAGCAGTTTTGTGCAGGTCGGGGTGGACTTGAGCTAGTGCAGCTTCTCCCATGGGGTGGGTTGGTTTCCTTCCATGTGCACCAGGCAAAACTCAGGGCACTCTGTGGGCCAGTCCATGGACATTCAAATGTCTGTGGGAAAAAAAAAGATATAAATCTTAATTTTCTTTCCAGGAAAGCAGCTTGAGATTTTATTAATGGGGCAGCTGGTGAAGTGTTTGGATATAAATAACACCTAAGTGAGAGTGGTGTTGGTGTTCACATGCATTAAACTTCCAGAATGTTTTGTGCAGAGAACAAAATATCTTTTCAGTAGGAGAAAACATTTGTTTTAGTTGATCTGAGTTGTGCATAAATCCAGTGCCAAATGACTCTGTCAGGTTCAGTCTGTGCTGGGGTGACACGAGGGCCAAGCTGGTATCTGGTGGTTGGGGCTTTCTAGAGAGGATCTTGAAGGGATGGGAGCAATCCATGTACCAAAACCACCCAGCACAAATATAAACCTGAGTGTCTGGGTGCAGGGGGGTTGTGTTTCTTTGCACGAACACTGCGGTTTGGGTTTGGCCATTCTCTCCCTGTTCCCACATCCGTTTGCATCTTTGTCTATCAGATTATTCCATGCTGGAATTCCCAAAGCTGCAGCCTTTGTGGCTGTGGTTCTGTGCAGCCTCGGGGCAAGTGCCAGCCCTCAGCTCCCTCTGTTATACCTCAGGTCTCCTCCTTCCCCCCCATTCTGAGCCCCAAAGTGACTTCCCTTTTTTCTGGAGAGGGAAAGCTGCTCCATGGGTGGCAGAAGGACTTGCCCAGGGGCAGGGGGGGCTCAGTCTGAGCCATGGCCATGTCAGGGGTTCCTCCAGCACCTCCATTCCTTACCCAGGGGATCTGCTCCAGGCAGAGGAGGAGCTGGGTTGGTGCAGCAGCTGGGAGGGGAGTGTGGGAGCTCAGGGAGAGGTTGGTATGAAGGACGGAGTGAAATCCCCTCAGCGTGGGGAGCGTTGCAAGAGTGACGCCACTTTCCTTTTTTTCTTGGCATTATTAGAAGGTTCAAGTGGAATTTAATTGGTGCTTTAGCCTTGAGCTGCCCTCAGCGTGGGAGCTGCAGAGCAGCCACTGAGTGCAGAGCCAGGCAACTCCAGCTCTCACCTTCCCTCTCCTCTCCAAAGCAAGGAAACAAACAAATGCTCCAGTAATTAACTGCACACCCAGACTGTGAGGAGCAGTGCTGGGAGACATCACCCAGGAGAGAGCAGGAGGAAAACAAGGAGCCTGGAAAAGCCAATCCAGGAAAATAATGAACTTCTCCTGTGGAGGAGGATGCAAAAAGAACCTGGGCACTAAATTTCACCTTCCTAGAACTGTAGAATCCAAGACATTTTTAGGCTGGAAAAACCCTCTGAGATAATCAGGTCCAACTGTTCCCCCAGCACTGCCAAGGCCACCACTGATCATGTCCCCAGGTGCCACATCCACATGGCTTTTAAATCCTTCAGGGCTGGGGACTCCACGACTGACTCAACCATCATTGTCCATCATCTGCCTGGAGCAGGTGGAAAGGTCGAGCTGCAGGAGGGAATCTTGCTCTGATTATCCACATCAGGGCTTTCCTGCACTGCTCTGGGCCCTCCCAACACCTGAACTTCTGAGTCACAATGGCAAGGAACAACCCTGGGCATAAGGACTCAAGGACACCCTGTGTTTGGACCAGTCCCAAAAGGTTTTTCTTACAGGAATTCCTACTGCAGTTCAAGGAACAATTCCCATCCCACTGTGGAGAGAAAGAGTTAAACTGGTGCTCTCCATGACTGCCAGCAGTGCCCAAGGACAGTCTGGGACACAGCTTTGCCCATGTCAGGCACAGGGCACTGCAGGGTGATGGAGGAATGGCATCGTGCTCCAGGCTGAGCCAAAGCAGGTCTGGGTCGCACTGCCAGACCTGCGCAGAAAGTTCCTTTTCCCTGTGCTTCCCTTCAGCTGAGTCATTGCTTTGGGAAAGTTCAGCAGCAGCTGCTCTGCAGGGAGACAACGAGCAGGCACTGAGGCAGCCCCTGTGTGTGCCGTGGGCTGGATCTCGTGCCTCGTTTGCTCTGTCTGTGGAATGGAGATCAGTTCTCTGTTCCTCTGTAACTTCCTGGGAGATGCAGCCACGGGAGTGTTACATGGGAACGGCTGCTCCAGGGCAGCATAGATTAGGCTGGGAGGCTGTCCCAGCTCCCCGCTCCCAGGATTCCAACCATCTGAGAGCAAACCAGACAAGCTCTTCCAGCAGATGTCCACAAACTCCTTTGTTGGCTGATCTGTGCCCTGCAGGATTGGTCCTGGCAGAGCACTCCAGGTCCTCCCAGCACAGGCACCTTCCACTGTCCCAGGGCACTCCAAGCCCTGTCCAACCTGGCCTTGGACACTGCCAGGGATCCAGGGGCAGCCACGGCTGCTCTGGGCATCCTGTGCCAGGGCCTCCCCACCCTGATAAAGAATTCCTGAGCTCATGGAGCATCTCCTGAGTAAAGTCCTGGGTATGGATCCGTGTGTGATGGCCGCTGCAGTTGGAGAAATGAGCAGAACACCTTTTCCAAACGTGTATTCCTTGCAGACAGTCCTTGAGCTTCTTCAAGTATTCCCTGTAAAAATGCGTCATGTCCAAAACCCTCTGAATCCAGTCCAGATCCACTCTGTTGATATGAGCTGTAAATGTGCCCCAATAGAAAATGTCAAAACAAGAACCATCACAACAGGAGGTAAAACTGTCAAAACTGAAGGTTGGGAGGTTTAGAAGGTTCTGTTTCACATCCCACTGAGGGATTCTGCAGAGGACTCATCCCCAAGGCGAACTTGGAAATCACTGATAGCTCCCCTGGGAGCAACAGAGAAATGGAATTGAGCTGGGAGCAGCCAGGAAAGTTTGGCATGGCTGAAACCTGGTCCTGGTCCTGAAGGGCAGGTCTGGGGTCTGCACAAACAGGAAAAACCCAAGGTTCCCTCTCCTCTGGCTGCATCTGTGCTGTGTCCAGCAGTTTATCTTTAGGGGACAGACAGAGGTGCCAAATTCATCTCCTTGTCCTCCCCAGAGTGTGGGAAAGCCTGAGGAGTTCCCAGGATGATGTTTAGATGGCCCACACGGGAAGTGATGCCTCCAGCACAGGGAAACCTCATCCGGGGTTGATCAGGAGAAGTTCATTGTTCTGTGGAATTCATAAAGAGCTCTGGATACAGAACAGTAGTTGTGCCAAGGCAGCAATAAACTCCTGCAAAATGCATTTTATTGGGCTCTTGTGAGTGTCCCAGGGGAACTGTGATGCAGGAGCTTGGGGGGAATTGTTTCCATCTGTCTCAAATGGACTCTGGGAGCTGTTGGTGCTTTGAGTGTGGAGTTGTCCTGGAGTTCATCCACTGCATCCCTGGCCAGTCGCCACTGCACAAACCTCCCTGGCATTTCCCTTGCCATCTCCAGCAGCCTTTGCTGGCAGCAGCCCCTCCCACTTCACTTTTAAAAACTTTGGCAGAAAACTTTATTAAAAAAAACAACTTTGTGCAAACTAATTTGATCTTTTTCTGCCCAAGAAAACACAGTCTGGCAGGAGCATCACTGAAATAATGGATACAGCCAAATCCCAAGGACTTTGGCTGTTCCAGCCATGGCAGGAAGTTGGAACTACATGATCTGTAAATTCCCTTCCAACCCAGACCGTTCTGGGATTATGGGATTATTCAGTTTTCTCAGCTGGAACCTCCTGCAGATGGAAGAAGGGATGGAAAGTGAGTTGGAAGAGGTCTTTACTATTTCTGTGTCTCCCCTTCAATGATTGCTTACCAGAGTTGTAGGAAGGGTCTGGGAACATCCATGGAAGCTGCTGGAACAGAGGGAAATGTGTGTGTTGAGCAACAGCCTCCACACCTTGGTTTGTGCCACTGCTAGCTGGGATTTCCTAGAAATTCAATCTTATTTCTCCAATCCTGTCTCCACCTTACTGAATTTCCCCTACATATGAAGGAAGAACAGACAGTAACAGGGATTGGCTCCTGTGTGATCTGCTGTTCAGTACAGGGCATTTCCTGCCTGCTGTGTCTGACCCCCACATCCCCCTTGCAGTGCAGGGAACTGTGGCCTCTGGGGCCTGTTGTTCTCCATTAACTGTCAAGAGAATGTAGATAACTGATTCAGATGGAGATGCCAACACTGAGGACATTCACATCTGGACAAAGAGCATCAGCCCAGAGTGTCTGAGCACAGAGATATATCACACTTTAGGTGTCCAAAGAGGGGATGTCAACAGCTGAGCCAAGGCAGCCTTTTCCTTCCCCAGCACAGATAATTCAGTCTCAGATACTGGAAAGAGGGATGACAGACCTCCCCTTTGGCTAGGCAAGGAGTCAGTGTGGCTAGCTGGATGTCAATACAGATTTTGTGCATGACTCCAGCTTGGACTGAGCCCAAGTGTCTCACACAGGCACGGAGCAAAGGCTGAGTCTGTGGTCACACATCATCTGTCAGAGCTCACCCTGATGGTTTAGGGAAAAACATCCCTGAGCCAGTCCTCCTGAATGTGCTGACTGAAATTCCCCAGACTCCAGCAATAGTAAAACCAAACCCGTGACTCTGCTGTCCTGTCACAGCAGCTTAGCAGCAAACAGATTGCTCGCAGTGGGCATCTGTAAGTGAGCACACAGAAAGCTCACCCAGAGAGAGCCTTGGTCGCTGCTGGGGAGGGCTGAGGATGCAGAGGTAATGCTGGCTGTTACCTTGGCAACCATCCCCATCTGGGAGGAATCCGAGGCAGGCACTCTGACCTGTGGCAAAAAATGTTTGAACATTTAATGACTTAAATAAGAGAATAATTCTCAGCTGTTGGGAAAGGGGGAAGTGGTGTAGCCGCAGCTGAACATCCCTTGGAGCCATGGTGGGGGAACTCAACATGGGCTGGTTCCACAGCTTTGGGCTTTGGCAAAAAAGGTGCCACCAAAGCCCATTCAAGAGACAGTTGGAAAGGAATAGGGCCTGATTTTCCACTTATTTCCATTCTGTTATTCCAAATCCATGGAGAATTTCCTTCTAAAAGGAGACAACGTGGTTGAGGTTACTGGTAATACCCAGGACATGGGTCAGTGGTGGCCTTGGCAGTGCTGGGGGAACGATTGGACTCCATAATCTCTGACGGCTTTTCCGACTTTAATGAATCTCTGATTCTACAGTTCTAAGAAGGAGGAATTTAGTGCCCAGGTTCCTTTTGCATCCTCCTCCACAGGAGAAGTTCATTATTTTCCTGGATTGGCTTTTCCAGGCTCCTTGTTTTCCTCCTGCTCTCTCCTGGGTGATGTCTCCCAGCACTGCTCCTCACAGTTAATTACTGGAGCGTTTGTTTGTTTGTTTGTTTGCTTGCTTGCTTTGGAGAGGACGGGGGAAAGTGAGAGCTGGAGTTCCCTGGCTCTGCACTCAGTGCCTGGGGGACTGCACCTGCACAGGCCTGAGGTGCAGAATCTCAGAATGGAATCCTGGCATGGTTTGGGTTGGAAGGACCTTAAAGCCCACCCAGTGCCACCCCTGCCATGGGCAGGGACACCTTCCACTGCCCCAGGTTGTTCCAAGCCCTGTCCAACCTGGCCTGGGACACGTCAGGGATGGGGTAGCCACAGCTGCCCTGGGCAACCTGAACTGCTCAGTTCTGAATTATTCCTCTCATGTTATTCACAGAGTTTTCAACTGTTGACCCCAGAGCAGTAAGAAAACACCCACACGAGTCTCATTCTCTCAGGTAATTCAGATTTTGTGCTGCAGTTTAAGGTTATCTCTGAATTGTCTGTTAGTATTTATATAACAGAGAACAATCAGATAAAAATCCAGATACCTGGAAGATCCTGAGACATGAAAAACCTTTGTAAAAAATGTGGAGTTCCAGTTTTGTTTTTTCAAACAGGAACTCTGCATTCAGTACAGTCTTCATATTTATCCAAGGATCATAAAATTGAGATTTCTGTGCAGCAAGCAAACAGAGGAATGTGTGGGGATGGATACAAAGTCAAATGTGAGCTGAAGAGAGATAAGTTAACTAAAAGCCTGGATCCTGTGTGTCTACAGAGAAAGCTCTGTTAATTGAAATGAAAACCTTGCCTGGATCATTTCTCTTCACTAAATCTCTTCTTGGAAACAGTTTTTGGTGAAATATTCCTGTGCCTGTATCATCAATGTTGTAGCACAGAATCACGGAATTGCTGAGTTTGGAAAAGACCTCTGAGATCAAGTCCAACCTCTGACCAAACATCATGTGGGTCTTGAGGCCAGGAGGGGACAGCACCATGTCCAGAACACTCAGTATCCCAAGGACTGTGTTTTCTCTCTGCATCCAGAGAAGGGCTCAAAGCGGAGTCTCCCATATCCCATGGAGCGCTCTAGAGCTCGGGCTGTTCATCACTCCAGGATGGATTGGTCTTTTCCTGTTCTTAATGAAACTTTTCAAAAGCTTCTGATTGTTCAGATGCAAAATGAAAACAAATGTGCAAACCTCCAAGAGTTTCACAATTAATTTTCTCCAACCATGCCAGATTCCTGGAGCATGTCATTAATCTTCCCAGTGGGATCGCTGGGTTTCTCACTTGGGGTCTGCTCCTTGCTCACTTCGGATCCGTGTGTGCCTTCCCCACACTCTCCAGGGATAAATGACAGTGCAGAGCCTGTGTCTCTGACCCAGCCCTGCTCCTGCTGCTGCTGTTCCAGTCCTAGCCAGCTCCCGGTGGATCAACCTTCATCCTGTGATGTTTAAGGATGGCAGCCGTGACATCCCTCCCCTAATTTCACCACTCATGTTTTTGCAGCTCTAATCCTTCAGGACATCTGGATGTGGCTTTCTGACTGAGGAAGGGTCTCCATTCTCCGTGGGATGCTGTTCCCTGCTGGTCCATCCTGCCATAGGAAAGGCTCACATGCTCCAGTGAGCAAAGTGGCCCAGGAGCAGAGAGGTCCCTCCACATTTGCTGTTGCTACAATAGCAGACAAAACCCCTGGTGGAAATGAAAAGCGACGGCAGTTGGAGATCCTGGCAGAGCTGTGCTCTTTGTCCAAGGGGAGTAGGAAGATGCAGCCTCAACAGAAATTCAATGTATCAGTCTGGTTCCATGGTTACTAAGAAACAGAGGGATGCTGCGACACTGGAGTTATTTCATTCCCAGATGAGACAGAGATGCTCAAGCTGAAATATAAATTTATTTCTTTGAAATGATTCTGTTTCTCTAAGACAGGAGCCAGCACCCCAATTTAATCTGCACTGCCAGTGGATGCTCCTGGTTGCTCTGCTCTCTGTCCTTCAGCAGAAGGGGATGGGCACCTTTGTATTCTTAATTAGTTTTTTCTCTTTTTTTGCATTAACCCACGTTGCCTTCAGCAGATAAGGTTTTATCCTCAGTAGGTAAAAATAATGAAAAGGAATTGCTCCAGAGGAAGGAAAAGTTCCCACCTCTTTTTCAACTGAGCTTCGGGAAATCAGCAGGACAAGGCAGAGACAGCAACAAAGGTGAGGGTCAGGTTTGGCAAAACCAGGTTTTTGCTTAAAAGGGGTGAGGATTTTTCCACAGAATCCCAAAATCACTGAAGTTGGAAAAGAGCTCCAAGACCACTAAGTCCAAGCTGTGCCCCATCCC
>VZRV01004963.1:264057-282654 GCA_013398115.1 Falcunculus frontatus | reverse complement strand
CTTCCTCATCCCTCCATCCCTTTTCTTCTCTCTCCATCCCCTTCTTCCTCCCTGCAGCCCCCTCCTCAATCCCTCCATCCCTTTCCTCCTTCCTCCAGCCCCTTCCTCATCCCTCCAGCTCCTTCTCCTTGCCCCTCCTACCCCCAGAGCTGCCCCCCTGCTCCCTCCTCTTCCTCCCTCCCAGGCTGGGGGGTGTGTTGGGTCTGTCCCTGCGTGTCCTGGAGGGGTTGATGTGGGACCAGGTGCTTTTCCACACGAGGTTTCCCCGTGTCCCTGTGCAGGGGGTGTCAGGGTGCCCTGATCCTTTGGGATTAGGGGGATTCTCTTCTCCAGCTCTGGGTTCAAAAGAAGGGCTGGCAGGAGGGTGAAGGCACAAAGGGCTTCTTCAGGCTGGGGTTTTGGGAGAAGGGGTGAAATTCACCTGGCTGTGAATTTGGGAGTGGTGAGCCTGGTCCAAGCAGGGCTGAGGAGGATTTAGGTTGGGATCCTGCGAGTCTGGATAGGGCTGGTGGTCTTAAGAGGGACCCACTCCAGATGTGGGGAGCTGTGTTGGGCTGTTGGGGTGTTTTTAGTGAGCTCTGAACTGGCAAACACGTGTTGGGAAGGTGTTGGAAGTGCAGAGCAGGAGCCTGGAGACTCGGGAGTTTCTCTGTGAAAGGGATGCTGCTGAAATATTCTCAGTGGGGAGCACCCAAGGAGTGTCTAGGGAGCTCGTGGTGGTTTTTTAGTTCATGTGTTCAGTCCTCACTGTAAAAACTGTCCTTGATGAGCCACAGCACTTCAGGCTGACCCCTCGTAGATGGGGGTGGAGGGAGAGAGGAATAAAAAAAGAGGGGGCAAAGGCAGAATCTCTTCTCGCAGCTGTTGTTCCTGAGGGATTTGGGGGTGTCCTGAGGAGGGAGTGGGAGGCCACAGCCAGAGAGGACACAGCCCCCAGTGCCCAGATCAGACCGAGCAGGATCTGCTGCTAAATTATTGACCAAAGCCTGTGAGGGGAACAAATCCGTGCTGAGCCCAGGAGAACAAACAGCCTGGGGCAGGGTGTGGGGTGGCACAGCGAGGGTGTGCTGGTGCTGTGGGGCTGCCAGGTGTGCTCAGGAGGGCAGCTGGCACCGGCTTCCTTTGTTCCTGAGAAACATCCTGGGTGCTTGGCAGGGTTAAGGGTGTGGTGGGAATTCTCCAAGGGCCAACGTGAAGGCACGGGGATGCAGCAGGAGGTGATTTAGGAGCTGTTTTGATGTCAAAATGAAATGGGACCCCTTGGCAGCTCAGGGGTGGCTCTTCCCCCTCCCTTGTGCTGCAAGGGAGCCCCAGGGCAGCTCTGCCAGTCCATGATCCATGGTTTAGTTTGGAGGAGGGGGGAGGCAGGCTCTGGCATGGCAGAGGGAGAGGTTCCCAATGGAAAGAGGTTCCACAATTTGGCATTTACTGTTCCAATGCCAGGCTGGGATCCTGGTGGCTTGGAGGGAGAGATCCTGAGCTGCTCTCAGGGCACAGCTGGCATCATCCCCTGTTACCTGTCTGGGGCTGCATCTCGAGTCCTTTAAGTTTCCATCAGGGATAGCAGAATTTCACATTTCTCGCTATGATTTCAAAACCCAGGAGTATTTCTCACTACAAGTGCAAAACCCAGGAGTGTTTCTCACTCCTACTGCTTGCCTGCCTGATCCTTGCACTGACTGGGTCAGATATCAGAGTTTTAGTGTTTTCTGGCCTTTTTTGCTTCTCCTACTCCAAAGCAGAGCAGCTGCTGGTTCTCTGACCCTGAAGGACCTTCCCTGCACTGAAGGCACCTCCACATTCCTCAGCAGCAGCTGCCTCACCACCCCTGGCTGCTCAGTTTCATTTCATTCACCCTGGTAAACCCCACTCCTCTCAGGATCCTAAGGATTCTTTTAGGATCCCATAGCCAGGAAGTAAAACATGTCTTATTTAATTTTTGGTTTAGCTGTGTGTTTTTTGTTGTTGTGCAGAGTTTTCTGTGTTGGTATCAATGTAGTTAATTAAACACAAAATGCACCCACCTTCCTTGGGATGCTTGAAGGGAAGTTCAGTCACTCTCCCACCCCCTGCTTTTTAATTTTCTCTGCTTTTATCGTTGTTTAATTGTCTTCTCCTTGCCAGGTGGAAGATGGGAGTGTTTCCCTCGTGTTTTAGGTGAAACCTGCTTGCCATGAAGTCCCGAGGGAGATAGAGGGACTGCAGTGGGAATTCCTTCTCACTCCTCCAAAACAAACCCAACAACTGCCTGATGGTAAAAAACCCGTTGTTTTTAATTAGTGTTACGTTAATCAAGGAGCAGAGTGAAGAGTTGGAGCTCCAAACCCTCTGGGATGGATGGGGGAGGGATGCTGGGAGAGGGTGGGAGAGTTGGACTGGGAATGTGATTGTCCTGGTTTGTGTCCTGTCCCCAGGGATTGCCTCTCTGCCTGGAGTCATGGGGAGCTGCTGCAGCTGTCTGTGCACAGACAGCATCCCAGACAACCACCCCACCAAATTTAAGGTAAATTTGTACCCCTTCAACCCCATCGGAGGGTCTGGGACAGCTCTGACTGCACAAGGCAAGAGCAAAGCTCTGCTCCTGAGCACAAACATCCCTCAAGAGGATTTGCAAATTCATCACTTCTGCTTTGGGGTGCTTTCTTTTCCCCCCCTTTCCTGAAGAAATTCCTGCTGCAAGTGTTTGTATTTGCTGCTGAATTGCCTCTGCTTGGGAAATGTGAGGAAATGGGGGACTGGAGAGAAAAACCTTTTATTGCTCAGGGCTGTGTTCCAGAGCCTGGGCTCAGACACGGCGGCTGAGCTGCCAAGCTCGCAGGCTCCAGGGCTGACAGCTTGGCACCTCTGCCAGCCACGAATCCCTGCTCTCAGCTGGGAAAAAGGCAGCAGGAAGTGGAAGGGAATTCATGGAATTGCAGTGCTTCGTGGGTGGGCTGGTTTGGGAATCAGTGAGGGGCACCTGGAGGGCCGTGTCCAGCTCGGGGCCCTCACAGCAAGGGAGACATCGAGGGGCTGGAGCGTGTCCAGGGAAGGAAATGGAGCTGGAGCACCTGGAGAAGGGTCTGGAGAACTGAGGGAGCTGGGAAAGGGGCTCAGCCTGGAGAAAAGGAGGCTCAGGGGGAATTTCTGGCTCTGCACAACTCCCTGACAGGAGAGGGCAGCCAGGGGGGGTCGGATGAGGAACCAGCTTCAAGGGACAGGATGAGGAATCAACCTCAAGCTGCACCAGGGGAGTTTTAGGCTGGAAATCAGCAGGAATTCCCTCATGGAAAGCATGCTCAAGCCTTAGAACTGCCCGGGGAACTTCAGAATCCCCACCCCTGGCGGTGCAAGATTTGAACTCACCGATCCCAGAGCTCTTTCCCACCTTCAACCAACCCGTGGCTCTGATTTTCCCTGTGTGTCCCCTGCAGGTGACCAACGTGGACGATGAGGGGCACGAGCTGGGCTCGGGGGTGATGGAGCTGACGCAGAGGGAGCTCATCCTGCACACGCACAAGCGCGACGCCGTCAGGTGGCCCTACCTGTGCCTGCGCCGCTACGGCTTCGACTCCAACCTCTTCTCCTTCGAGAGCGGCCGCCGCTGCCACACCGGGCAGGGTCAGTGCCTGGGGAAACCTCCCTGGGGGCAGCAATGCTGAGATTTCTCTCCCCAAAGGCAGCTGGTCCTCGTGTCTTCCCGAATTCCTGGCGCTCAGGGTGTCCGCAGCCTCTTCCCCCCGGAGTGTTGGTGCACATAGAGGGGGGATGCTCTGGGTTAAATTGGGTGTAAATGGGATGGGATTGCCTTGGTGGTGCTCGTGGGGATGCTGGTGAAGCGTTTTTGGGGTTGTTGCTCTGTGCTTTGGGGTAGGAGGGGTTGCTGGGCCTTCCTCAGGAGCTAAAAAGTGTTTGCAAGACGAAGCTTTGTTAAGCATCGTTGGACTCAGGGTAAAGCAGCGTCTGCACCTTTTTCAAGCTCCCTTTTAGGGTTATTTATCACACACAGCAACAGTTGGTTGAGTTCTGGTTTCCTCGGTGCTTTTCCCCTAAATTGGTCAGTGCTGCTTCTGCTCAGAGCTCTGATTTTGGGTCTGGCAGCACTTTGTGACAGAGGAAAAGGAATTCACCTTTCCCTGATGTTCTGAGCGTGGAGAGGGAAGTGAGTCAGCCAGGAGCACTGGGAATAGTCTGGGAATAGAGGAATTACAGTTTAACAGTGGGGCCTGTTGGTTCCTTTACCAGCCTGTCTCTCTTGCTTTTAAAAAGAGCTGAACATTTTCTTGGCATCTGCATCCCCTGGGAGGAAAAAAGAGTTGTTTCCTCATTCTGTTAATGTGTTTGTAAACTCCAAAAGGGCTCCTGTGAGTGCTCAGGGTCTGTGTGAAGCTGCAGTGGCATCTGCTGCTTTTTAATATTGATTTCAGTGGGGTTTTCCTCTCCTGTCAGGGAATTTGTCCTTTGGTTTCTGCTTTGCCTTTTGCAGGGTGATGAAAATGTAATCCAGTGATAACAATTCTGCCCTCTGTGTGGTCTGGTTCTGTTCAGGTCTAGGCAGAGGGGATGAAGCAGAGCTCTCACATCCTGCAGAATTTTTACCAGAAACACTTAGAGCAGAAATGAGAAGGATGATGTGTTTTGTCAAATTTTCTCCTTTCCTTGTAGGATTTTATTCTGTTTATTAACTTTACCTGGAGGCCTCCTTTCCAATGCTGCTCCCCACCTGATTCCAGGCAGATCCAGCTATTTTTTTTTTGGTCAGAACGTGGAAAACACGGTTCTTTGGGAGCAGCCCTTGTTGCCAGGCTGTTCCTGTTGCCATGGCTTTGGTGTGTGCGTGTGCCAGCCTGGGATTGGCTCCTGGCCTGGGCTGCTCCTTTGGGGAGAGACTCTTCAATCCCAGAGATTTTTAAAACCACGACATTCCCATCCCTCCCTTCCTCCCTCATGTGCACAAGGCCCAGTCCAGCTTTGAGGAGTCCCTGCCTGGATTTTCCCCCTGGGAAGGGATGGATTGGGTGCCAGGGGAGCTCAGATGGAAGAGGTGACCAGTCCCACCCGTGTGGTGTGAGATACCACAGCTCTGGGATGGATGGAGCTCTGAGCAGCCTGGGCTTGTGGCAGGTTGGGAGTGGAACTGGATGATCTTTAAGGTCTCTTCCCACCCAAACCATTCTGGGATTCTTTCCTGAATAACCCACAGCGTTGTTGGTTGTTTTCCCGTGGCTTGAAACAACAGCAGAAGAAATCAGAATTCATTCAGAAATGGGAATAACACTTGTTTTTAAAGCAGGATCGCTTCCTTGCTGCTCTGACCCTCCTCTCTGGCCTTGGCAGGGATTTTTGCCTTCAAGTGCTCCCGAGCAGAGGAGATCTTCAACCTGCTGCAGGAGCTGATGCAGTGCAACAGCATCAACGTGGTGGAAGAGCCCATGGTGATCACCAGGAACAGCCACCCCTCGGATCGGGAGCTGGCCCGGAGCCCCCAGCCCCCCACCAGTAAGAGCCCATCAGTGTGTGGGGACAGGAGAGGGGACACAGGGCTGGGGGTGACATCTGCAGAGCTCCCCTCAAACTGCCCTTGGATCTGTCCCGTGGATCTGCCCCATGGATCTGTCCCATGGATCTGTCCCATGGATCTGCCCCATGGATCTGTCCCGTGGATCTGTTCCATGGATCTGTTCCATGGATCTGTCCCGTGGATCTGTTCCATGGATCTGTCCCATGGATCTGTCCCTTGGATCTGCCCCATGGATCTGCCCCATGGATCTGTCCTGTGGATCTGCCCCATGGATCTGTTCCATGGATCTGTTCCATGGATCTGTCCCTTGGATCTGTCCCATGGATCTGTCCCTTGGATCTGTTCCATGGATCTGATCCATGGATCTGTCCCGTGGATCTGTTCCGTGGATCTGTCCCTTGGGTGCTCCTGTTTTAAGTCCCCCCATGTGGAATTTGGTTTCTGAGGAAACAACACTACGAAAAGCCCTTCAGACGGTCAGAGCTGTCACCCCTCAGCTGGATTTCTCTGGGCCACCACTGCTGAGTGGCCTCTCCTGAGTAGCACTTGTGAGGGTCAGGGGGGGTTTGTGCAGGAAGCTGCATCTGGAATGCTTCAATTCCTGTCTCCATGAGGGATTCCTTAGATTTAAAGGAGGGCCTGGTCCTTGTGTGCATCCCCTGGACAGGCTGATTTTTACCTTCCAGGGTGTCCAGAAGAGCCCAGCTCACTCTGAAATTGTAATCATTCTGTTTTGTACCAATTTAACGCTTCTCTGCCCCGATTCTCTCACAGGTCTGGGCTACACTGGACTTCCCAATGGATTTCACAGCTTCCCTGGAGAATCCCTGCCCTACTCTGCAGCTCGGCACCCCTCAGTGAGCAGCCTGAGACATTCCTCTGTGGGGGAAGACTCTACTCACCCCCTCCTGGGGCCTGAGGAGCAGGTAAACCCACCCTAAACTCCGCTGTGTGTGATTCTGGGTTTCCCTCACTCAGAGCTCAGGGGATCCTCACACCTTGTCACTCTTTTTATTCTCTTTACTTCATTTTGCTCCTGGAGGCTTCTGCTCTCTGACACTTCACTGGAACTGATGCTCTGTCCCAAAAATCTGAGTTGTGTCCTCAACCCACTGGTATTTGGGTGGCAGTTAGCTGTCAGCTGTCACACAACCCCTAAATCCAGACCCTTTTTGTTTTTGAGGTTCAGCTCTTTGCTCTCAGTTGTGGAATTTTAAGATTTTTCCTATAAAATCCAGCTGGTCTGAGCCACCCCCAGGGAGGCCTGGGCAGGTGGGAGGGTTGTGGGATCACTCCAGGAGATAGTTTGTGACTGACCATGTGCATCAAGCATGACACAGAATCCCAGAATCACTGGAAGGTTGGAAAAGACCTTGGAAAAGATTCAATCCAACCTGTGCCCGATGCCCACCTGTCACCCAGCCCAGAGCACTGAGTGCCACGTCCAGGTGACACCTGGCACTCCAAACCTCCCTGGGCAGCTCCTTCCAAAGCTTGGCCACCCTTTCCATGAGGAAATTTCTGCAGACGTCCAACCATGTGGACACACACTGCAGATCTGCAGCTGGGCTCTTTTGTCCCTCTCCCAGCCCACAAAACCTAAACCAATTTTACACTTCACCTCCCAAAACCTTCCCGACTTCCAAAATCCTTTTTTCTCCCGTTCCACCAGATGAACTCCCCTCTCCTGGTGGTTTCTCAGCTGCTTTGCTCTGATCTCTGCTCTCTCCTCCTGTCACTGTCCCTCTGCTTCTCTCCTTGCAGTCCCACACCTACGTCAACACGGCCACCGGGGAGCCGGAGCCGAGGGGCCGGCACTGTATGCACTCCTTGCCTGAAGCCCACCCTCCTTTCCCCCCTAGGAACCACAGCTGCTCCCTGGAAGACCGCAACCCCCAGGTCTTCCTGCAGCCAGGGGAGGTGAAATTCGTGCTGGCTCCCACCTCCGGCTACCGCCGGCTGTGCCGGCACCCCCGGGAATGCCGGGCACACCTCTGCCCCCCCAACAACAACAACAACGAGTGTCAGGAGGGCTGTCCATCCCCTCAGTGCGTCTACGAGAACCTCAACGGGCTGGTGGCACCCAGCACCTCGTCCCTGTGCCGGGCCGGCCGCTCCAAAGCGTGCCGGGAGGACGGGAGCTGCTCCCATCGCCGCTCGGCGCTGCTGCACTACGAGAACCTGCCGGCGCTGCCGCCGGTGTGGGAGCTGCAGCCGGGCCGGCACAGGGACGAGGACACTGGCACGGTGCCCACGCCATCCCCCAATGGCTTCTCCGAGGCTGGCGAGGAGGAGCCCCTGCAGAATTCCCTGAGCTCCGAGAGCGCGGCCCTGCAGCCTCGCCGCTCCTTCCTGCCCAGAGCCCGGCGCAGCCGCCTGCCCAACGTCTTCAGCTTCGATTTCCCCCGGCCCTGCCCGGAGCCTCCACGGCAGCTCAACTACATCCAGGTGGAGCTGGAGCCTGAGCCCTGCAAAGGACAGCAGGAGCCCCGGGTGCCACCCCCTGCCAGCCCCGGTGCCCGCCGCACCGACTCGTACGCCGTGATTGACCTCAAAAAGACGGCGGCCATGTCCAGCCTGCAGCGGGCACTGCCCAGGGACGATGGCACCTCGAGGAAAACGCGGCACAACAGCACTGACCTGCCCCTGTGAGGGGCCCCAAGTGCCAGCCCTCTCCGTGTCGTGGCTTTGGTCCCTGCCCCTCGCTGTGCCCTGCCCCGTGTGGTTCACGTTTGCCCATTCCCCTGGGGGCCCGGGGTGGCTCCTGCAGCTGCTGCTGTTGAGGCTCGTCTGTCTGTCCGTCCTCCCCTCTCTGTGTCGCTCGTTTTTCAAGCCTTGTGGGATGTTTGGTGACTCTGAGGGTTGAATTCCGGGCGTGAGGTGCCAGCAGTGACGTGGCACGGCCTGGGGTGGGGCAGAGCAGAGCCGGAGCTGGGCAGTGCCATGGGGGAGTGCTCCCAAAACTGAGCTGCTTTAGGAGCTCCGTGCCAAAAGAGCCTGTTCCCCGTGGATTTCACACCTCCAGGAGGCCACTCCAGAGCTGGGATTTGCCTTGTGGTTCCAGAAGTCCCTGGAGATGAGGGAGCTCACGCCGTGGCCTTTCCCCCCTCAGCTCACTGTGTTCCTGAAGCTTTTTATCCTTCTGTCCCTGTCTCAGATTCAATTTAAATTGGGCAGCTGCAATTCAACGAGGAGGACACAGAGCCATGGGCACTCACTGTGATCACAGAAACCTGATTGCCTAAATCCTTAAAATTCCCTTCCCTGCTTTAGAAGAGGAGGGAAAGGCCACAACCATGAGGGAGATTGGAAGTTTGGTCTAGAAAACTTCACTTGTGCCATACCCTGCTTTGGTTTTTTTGGAGGGTTCTTTTTGGCAGCTGCTGAGAAGTGTTGTGGATTTATTTATTTGTTTACTTTTATTTATTTATGAACTGCTCCTTTGCATCCCAGTTCGTTTGCCAAACTGGTGCCGGTCCGCTGAGGCTCGCTTCTGCCTTGGAGGGGACAGATCCCAAAAAAACTTGGTGGCTTTGCTGAGCCACCGACTGGGGGGAAAAAACACTGTGGAAAAGAGCAGCTGGGAATCAGGAGTTTATGAACTCGGGCCTGACTGTCACGGGGTGGGTGGGAAATGGAATGGGAGACGTGGGAGTGGGAGCGGAGCCGCCGGGCAGCCGAGCTTGGAGTGGCATCAAAGTCGTTGCCTACACCCACGTGCCTGGCTGGGGCCGGGAGCAGCCTCTGTTCAGTGTTGGGAGTGAATGTGCAGTTTGTTCCCTCAACTACGGACCTGGAAGGGCTAAAATTTTGGGTAAATTCGTGGCCTTTTGCTGTGGATTTGTGTGTCGATGCCAGGGCTGCGCTGAGCTGCCCCGGGATGTCCCCCCCTGCCCCTTCCCGCGGGACACGCGGTGCTTCAGCCCTTCCCTGGATTTCTCTGTGCCTGTTCCAACAGAGAGCAGTGCTCTGGGATGCTCTGGAGCCTCACGTCCTGCTGGCTGTGCCCGTGTTCCTCCTGGCACAGGAGCTGGATCCGTGCCCAGCGAGGGTCCCGCTGCCCGCAGAGACATTGCCGAGCCTCGCGTCCCCATTGTCCTTCGGTGTTTCCCGGTGTTGACATCCATGGAAGAGGAAAGAACCCCATCCCCCAGCTCTGAGCTGCTTCTGAGGGCCAGGAGCTTGATTCCCAGGGTTTGGAAGTTCAGCCTTTTTTTTTGGTTTTTGGTGCTGTCATGTCCTATTGAGCCGTGACCCTGTCGGGAGCGAGGCCACGTGTCCCGAGTCTGAGTGGTGCCATGTTTGTGTCGCAGAACGTGGAGTTCTTGGCTTGCTCTTGCACTATAAATTCCAAGTGTGCCACACGCTTCAATCCACTGGTTTTTCTTTCCATTTTGGAAGTCCTCGTGCTCGTCTTCCATTCTTTTGTCCGCCCCCGTCCCTTGTGTCACCCGTAACGGAAAGGAAACCCAAGTAATATATTTTTATATGTATAACAAATGACTTTATTTGAAGGAAAAAACACACCCTCCCACCCCCAAGTAATGTATCCCCCCTAAATCCAGCTTTCATTTAGGGAAGTGAGAGAAGAAATTGTTTATATCTATCTATATATATATATATAAAAAAGTTAACTGCGTTAAGCTTTAAATAAAGTATTTAAATAAAGAGTTTCTAAGCTGTCGGTGTCACCCTCTGGGACAGCACAGCTCCCTCTGGAGCCTCTGTAGGAATCTGCTGGAGCTGAGAAACACAAAATGCCCTTTCCCTTTTTCCCCAGAAAGGGGAAAGAGGATGAAATGTTCTCCATTTCCATGGAGGAGGAGGCGAGGGCCGTTTCCCACCCCCTTTCCAGGTGGGTTAAATTCCAGGGAAGGTGCTGGGCTGGGTTCTTTGTGCCTTGGGTGGCAGCAGCCCAGGGCTGGGGCTGTCCTTGGGCACTGCCCGGGGCCACCACCAGCTTGGCCTCATGTCCCCGAGGGTGGGATGGAACTGTGAGCTCCTGGCATCAGGGAATTCCCTCTGGTGTTCCCTAAAAAGCCTGGCAATCCCATTTCGGTGGTTCCACGAGAGCTTTGTGTTGGGAAATCCGTCTTGCATCACTTGAACTGCTGATTTTATGTCCTCCAGGTGCTCTGGGCTGTCCCACCCGGGCTTTCCCTTCCTCTTTGGAATTCCAGTGCTCCCAGAGGACGCTGGAAGCGGCAGTGACAGGGATGTGCTCACGCAGCAGATCCACGTTCTCCTCCACATCCTTATCCCGGTTCTCCTGGAGGATGCTGCTCCTCTTCTAGGAAGGAGAAGAATTCCCTGGGCCTTGAAGATGAGGAAGGATCGAGCTGATGGCAGCTGCACATTCCAGCATGGAGCATCCCGTGCTCCGTGTCCCCCTCGTGTCCCCCCGGTGGCCGTGGCCCTGCTGGCTCAGCAGGATGAGCTCCAGCTCGATCCCAAACTCCCCGGGAAGCTTTGGGAATGAAAAGCCGGTCTCAGCCCATTGTTTGCAGAGGGTTGTTCCACTTTCGAGCCATTAAATGGGAATTGTAGCGCCGGCAGCCAGGATGGAGCTTAGGGATTTCAGGGTGCGCGTCCTGTTCACATCGCAGTGGTTTTCCCTCTTTTTTGCTCTTCTGGAAAACTTCCCCAGAGCTGTGCCCGCACTAAGCCATCAGGACTCTTTGAGAATTCCGTAATTTTGGTTTTTCCAGGTGGAGTGGAAGCGCAGGGAAGGACCGGAGCCGTGTTCGGGCGCTCCCCCCGCGGTTCCCGGAGCTCAGGTGACACATTTGGGATTCTCCCGGAGCAGTGTCGCAGCTTCCTCTAGTGGCCGTGGGGGAAACGGTTCCAGAGGAGGATCCGGCTTTGGGTTGGGAAGTGGGGAGAGGGATCCGAGTCCGTGTCCTCTCATCCCTTCGGTTCTGCGATTTGGAGTTTTTCCCCGTGGCTGTTTTATTTTGGGTTGGGAATGTTTCCCCCATCTGTTGTATCCTTATGGAACCTCGTAAGGGTGGATTTTATGGATTTTCCTTTGGGTCTGACACTCTCTGCTGGGATTTCCCCATGGATGCACTGCTGACTTGGACAGGAAACTGGATTGGGATACCCGGCGATCCCTCCAGCCATGGAATATCCTCCCAGTTTTCAGCAGAATCCTCACCCTCGGTGGCTCCATCCATAAATCTGTGTTTGAGTTTCAGGGATCCACCCCGGGCTCTGCGCATCCCACTGGCACAGATGGGTAGGAAAAACCATCCAAAACCTGCTCTGGGGTTTGTCCCTGAAGCTGAGGGGGTGTTCTGAGCTCTCCCCCTCTCTCTCCCAAGCTCAGATGGTTCAGCTTGGCGTTTTGGGAACCGGAAAATTGGGAAAGGAGCTGCTTCAGTGAAATGTTTGCAGAGACTCCGCTTCTCAACAAGGGTTTAGGCAGCAAAATGAGGTGGATTTGGGTGGTGGCTGAGCCCTGGGGGTGGGAGCTGGGCTGGAGGTTCCAGTGTTTGGCTGGGGCTGGGTCTGTTTGGCCCCACTGGGGACTGAGCTGTCCTCACTGGGCTCCTCCCTCCACCTGGAATCGTATTTTAGGGATGTTTTGGGAGCAGCCATGGGCTGAGCAGAGGGAATATCAGAGCCTTGACCTTTCTAAGTGGTTCTTGTTTGAGTCTGAGTTAATCCCTCGGATTTCTTCCCCCGATTTTTCCTCCTTGGTGAATGCACGAATTTTTCCCCTCTTCCCTTTCCCAAAAATCTGTTGATAGGAACAGAGCTTCTCCCAGTGCTCCAGTGTCTTATCATGGGAAGGTTTTTCCCTTTTAACGCATTTTAGGCGTTTTTCCCTCAGGGAAGGAGGTGGCAATCCCTGTGAGCTGTGCCTGCCCTACAGGAGAGGTGCTGAGGGTTAAAGGATCAATATTTCTGCAGAGACACTCGAATGTGGTTGTTATTTCTGAGGAATTGTTGTTTTTATTACCTAAATTGTGCTGTTTACCGGGAGAAAACCAAACCAGGGGTGGCACTGCAGCTCCCTGCTCTCTCATTGTCTCTCTGTGTGATGCTGCTCAGCCCTCTCAGGTGGAGGATCATTAAGGAATGATCGTTAACGAACCCATTTCCTAATTCCAGCCTCTGGGAGGGCTGCCCTTAGTGTTTCTGGGAATTTTTGTCTTTCCCCCAAACTCGGCTGGTCTGGAAATGCTGCTCAGAGGCAGCAGAACAGGTTTGGGTTGCTGTTTCTGGGGGTGAATTCATTAGTGAGAGCCCTGGGAGAGCTTTGAAGTCGGCAATTACAGGCCAGGGGATGGAAAAGGCTCGTTGTAAAGATGGGATCTAATTTGTTTTCCTTCCCTAAGCGAACGGGATTTTTCCAGCTGATTTTTCCAGATGCTTCAGTGTCACCTCAAACTCCTCCCGTGCCATTCCTGTCCTCGTCACCTGTGCTGGTGCCTTGGCCACTGAATTTCTGATGTGGCAGAGAAGCAAAGGTGCTCTGGGGATTTGGCTGCTCTGACCCAGGTGTTGCTGTGCAGTTTTTTCCTTTGGGTTATTCCCACGGAAATCCAGGCAGTCCTTCTCTGAGGAACAGCTCTGTGACCCAAAAATCCAGGTTTGCCTGTTTGAAAGTGTGCAGAATAAATGGAATAGGATGGTTGTCCTGGCTGGTGACACCTTCACAGGATAATTCCATGTGCTGCTTCCCTTCTGTCAGTTTGAAACTATTTTCTTTGTCCTGTCTCTCCATGCCCTTACCCAAAGTCCCTCTCCAGCTCCCTTAGAGCCTCTTTAGGTTCTGATCATCAGGAAGTGGCTGATCCTCTCCTGGTTTGGGAATTTAAATGCCTGACCTGGAGCCCAACCCTTTATTTGCAGTTTATTTACCCATCTTTTCCTCACAGGAAAAAGAGGAATCTTTATTTTGATGTGATGGAAGCTGTTCCTGTGTACTGTGGTCTCTGTTTTGGAAATAAAACACTAAAAGCAGCTCGTGCAGCACCGAGGGAAGGATCCGAGAGCCTGTGTGGGTTCATAAACACAGCTGCTCTGGGGGCAGGGAATCCTGGGATCCCAGACTGGTTTGGGTGGGAAGGAACTTAAAAATCAGCCAATTCCACCCCCTGCCATGGCCAGGGACATCTTCCACTATCCCAGGGTGCTCCAAGCCCTGTCCAACCTGGCCTGGGACACTTCCAGGGGTGGGACAGCCACAGCTTCTCTGGGAATTCCATCCCAGCCCCTCCCCACCCTCACAGGGGAGAATTCCTTCCCTATATCACACCTAAATTTCCTCTCTTGTGGCCTGAACCCATTTCCCTCCCTCCAGTTCCTGATGAACAACCCCTCTGCAGCTCCTTGTAGCTCCTCCAGGTCTCAGAAGGGGCTGTGAGGTCCCCACAGAACCTTCCCTTCTCCAGGTTCCACAGGCTCCTCTCGAGTGCTGGGCTCACCCCCTGCAGCATCCCGGGAAAGGCGATGGACTCAGAGATGGGATTCCCGGAGCTGGGCCACCAAACCAGCACGGGAGAGGAGCTGAAAGCAGAGGAAAGGGAATGCCCAGAGCCTGGTCCCGAGGGAAACGCTCCCACGTGGTGACTCCGCTCTTGGAAACTGTGAATCCATCATTCCTGCCGGAGCAATTCCCTCAGAGCTGCCCCGCTTCGGGTCGAGAAGTGCCAGGAAGTGGAATGTGTTGATGCCCGAAAGATAGGCTGGAAATAAATCCCCGTGGAGCGATGTCTGTAGAGCAGGGATTTGTTAATTGCAGGTGATTTCTCCTCCTAACTCATGCACCTTCGTCAAGTGCTGTGGTGTATTTATCCAGTAAATTTTGATTAATGTTGCTCTGTCATTACAACATCATCACAGACGCACCAGAATTAATTCACACCGCACGATCTCACGGTTATTAGATAATTCTCTGCACTGTGCTTGCGCTTCCCCAATTTGGGGGTCTTTGATGAAGGCTTCTAAAGTCTCCTTTGCACTTGAACTTCTCAACTTTGTCTTTGGGCCATGCGTAGTTATGGTGCTCCTTGGTCCATCTGGTCTTAACCGGCCTAAATTCTTGTTTTTGTGGCTAATTGGCTTCGCACTTGCCAATTTCTCATTAGTACAACACTTACCTACCTCTGAAATGATACACCTGGTAAGGGTTTTTTTCTCTCTTTTTGTCCATTCCCTGTTTAAGCAACTAGTTAACTATATACCAGCCATTACACTGTATAAAAAGTTATTCATATCAGGTTCTATAGGTATCAAAAGTTATTATTCAGGTTGTATAGGCATCAGGTTATATAGAAATTATGATTCAGGCTACATAAGTAAAAGCTATGATTCAGGCTATTTAAGTATAGAAAGCTACGCTTCGGGTTATGTTGACATTCTTCAGGTTAGATTGACATTTTTCAGGTTATGTTGATAAAAAGTCATGATTTAGGTTGTATTGATATATATCTGGATAATGGCCCGTTTTCCAGAAAATATTTAAGTTACGACCAAAAAAGCTTTGGTTTGTTCGCTAGGAAATATTTAGGTCACGACCAAACCCATTGTGGTACATTTCCTACAGAATATTTGGGTTATAACTCAGAATTTTTTGGTAGGTTTGGGCGCTTGTTGGCAATTTGGGAAATGTGCATTTGTGGTTCCTTTGTTTTCACGGGAAAAAAAAGCAAACAAGGAATTTTCTGACTTTCTGGGCTGGTGTGAGGACGTGGAGTGTGGGTTAAACCCCGGGGGTGGATTGCACCTTCCTGGGGGTTACAGCACCTGCCTTTGGATATGGGGTGGGGAGGGAATCGTGTGCTCCACAAAATAAACAGATGAATGGAAAAACGGAGGATTTCTGTCCAAATAGGGAAAGCAGGAACAGGTGGGACATGGAAACGAGCTCATCTCCTGGAGTGAAGGTCTGGGATGCTGATGAAGAGAAGGCAGGACAGCACTGGGGACCACCTTGGAGGAAACGAGAGGAGGAACCTGGGGACCACCCTGGAAAGACCAAGAGAAGGAACTTGGGATCACCTTGGAGGAAACGAGAGAAGGAACCTGGGGACCACGCTGGAAAACCCAAGAGAAGGAACCTGGGGACCACCCTGGAAAGACCAAGAGAAGGAACTTGGGGATCACCTTGGAAGAAAACAGAGTTGGAAGAAAAGAGAGAAGGAACTTGGGGACCACCTTGGAAAGACCAAGAGAAGGAACTTGGGGATCACCTTGGAGCAAACGAGAGGAGGAACCTGGGGATAAACCTGGAAAACCCAAGAGAAGGAACCTGACGGGCTCCATCTCCTCACCCCATATCCCAGGAAAGCCTCTCCGCCGGCAGCCTCCATCCCGGTTCTCTCCAGCGGCGGAAGGAGGGCAGACAAAAGCGTTTCCCTCCCGCGCCAAGCGCCGCGAGTCCCTTTGTCCCCGGGCGAGGCTTGCGCAGGTTTTGGCGAGCGCAGCCACGGCTCAGCACGGTGACGTCGGGTCCCTCGTCCCCGATAAGCGGTGACCCCTTATCGGATCGTTCCCCTTTGATCTCGCCCCCGAGGGACGCCGATTCCGCAGGATCCTCGTGGCCCGAAGCACAAAGAAGCCCTTGAGGCCGGGGCTGCGAGAGGTGCTAATGGAAAGCGGAGGTCAGCAGATAAGGGCCGGCGCTGCCTCCCGGGATAAAAGCGGGAGCCCGGGCAGCCCTGCCCGGCTGCTGCCGCCTCCCGAGGGGTGACCGCGGACTGCTCGGCACCATGAAGTGGCTCCTGGTGGTCCTGGCGTGTCTGCAGCTGGCGGAGGGGGCGCTGAGGTGGGTGAGATGTGCGGGAGGAGCGGGGAGAGGGCGGAGAAGTGAGCTTGAGGATGCTGAGCCTCGGGGAGTGCGGGGAGCGACACCTCCACGTGGTGGGCACAGCCCGGGGCGGCTCCTGGGGAGGTGGGGAGCAGCTCTTGGGAATCTGGAGAGCAGCTCCTGGGACCTGGAGAGCAGCTCCTGGGACCTGGAGGGCTCCTGGGACATGGAGAGCAGCTCCTTGGAATCTGGAGAGCAGGTCCTGGGATCTGGAGAGCAGCTCCTGGGATCTGGAGAGCAGCTCTTGGGAATCTGGAGAGCAGCTCCTGGGACATGGAGAGCAGCTCCTTGGAATCTGGAGAGCAGCTCCTGGGATCTGGAGGGCTCCTGGGACTTAGAGAGCAGCTCCTTGGAATCTGGAGAGCAGCTCCTGGGACATGGAGAGCAGTTCCTAGGAATCTGGAGAGCAGCTCCTGGGACCTGGAGGATTCCTGGGACATGGAGAGCAGTTCCTAGGAATCTGGACAGCAGCTCCTGGGACCTGGAGAGCAGCTTCTGGGACGTGGAGAGCAGCTCCTGGGACCTGGAGAGCAGCTCCTGGGACATGAAGAGCAGCTCCTGGGACATGGAAAGCAGCTCCTGGGACCTGGAGGGCTCCTGGGACGTGGAGAGCAGCTCCTGGGACATGGAAAGCAGCTCCTGGGACATGGAGAGCTCCTGCCGTGGCTCAAAGGAGCCCAGAGAACGGAGCCTTTGAAAATGCCCAAATCTTCTTATTTTCTGCCCTGCTCATTTGGGTTTTCTCTCCCTCTGTGCAGGATCAGTCTGAAGAAAGGCCAGTCCATCCGGGACAAGATGAGGGCAGCTGGGGTGCTGGCTGATTTCCTGAAGCACATTAAATACGATCCTGTGAAGAAATACCAGCCCAGCCAGGGCTCTGTGGTCAGAGAGCCCATAACCAACCACCTGGATGTGAGTGCCCCAAGCTCCCCCTCACTGCCTGTCCTCCCTCCTTCCCAGCTGCCAGAGCAATCTGGACACCCCTGAGCCTCCAGGAATGAGAAATTGCTTTTTTCCCCCCACTCTTCTAAGTTTGGAACTTTAAGGAAGTTTTCCCCCAGCCACAGAGAGTGAAGCTTTTCTGTATGAAACAAACCCACAGTAATTATTTAATATTTCGTTTTTACGGGGAGGAGAAGCAGGATGAGAGCTCAGTGTGCTCCTGCCTGGTTGGGTCTAAGAGCGAGCCTGGCATTGGGGTGCCAGGGAGAAGCCTGGTCTGTCCCTGAGCCCGTGGCCAGTGGAGATTCCCTGTTTATTGCAGTCCTCCTACTTTGGGGAGATCAGCATCGGGGAACCTCCCCAGAAGTTTTTGGTGCTCTTCGACACCGGCTCCTCCAACCTGTGGGTGCCCTCCACGGACTGCAAGAGTCCTGCCTGCTGTGAGTACCCCCAGATGCTGTGAGCAGAGCTACTGCTGCTCCTAGGAGTAATTAGTACTAATTAGTACCAACGATGAGCCCAGCATCAGGGCTCGATGCGTTTCAGAGCGTCCCAGACTGCCCAAGCCAAGATGGGTTTAGGTGGCACCCAGTGGGTGCCTTGTCCTTGTCCTTGTCCTTGTCCTTGTCCTTGTCCTTGTCCTTGTCCTTGTCCTTGTCCTTGTCCTTGTCCTTGTTCTTCCCTGTTCTTCCACGTCCCCTGTCACGTTGGGGACATCACGATGCCACACCAAAAATGACCCCGGGATGCTGATCTGGGATAGTTGGTGCCTTCCTTGGGAAGCTCAGAGCTCTCTGCCTGGTTCAGGGATGGCCAAATCCCCACGGCCATCCCAGGAATCTCAGGGTGCTTCCTGGAAGAGGAAAACCGGGAATTTTGGAGCTGCTGTCCCACTCCCAGCAGAGCTCATCCCTCACGGTGGGAGAGTGATGGGGATTTCACCGTGAGAGCTTTGCTCTTGTGCTTGTGATCCCTGCAGAGGGATCTGGGCAAACCCCAAAACCTGAGAGAGAACCACGGGGTGGAGGAACCTGTCCCACTGCTCAGGACCTGCTCCCTGGGGATTATCCCAGTGGAGCATCCGCCAGTGAAATCCCACTGCAGCACGTGCCCAGGGCTTGTCCCTCTTCTCTCTCCTCCAGTCAACCACGCCAAGTTCAAGCCCCGTGACTCTGCCACCTTCAGCCCCAGTGGCCAGTCCTACAACGTGTCCTATGGCAGTGGCTCCGTCACCATCGTGCTGGGCTACGACACGCTCAGGGTGAGCACTCCCCGTGCCATCCCTGTGCTCCCCGTGCCATCCTTGTGCTCCCTGTGCCACCCCTGTGCTCCCCGT
>VZRV01004963.1:223331-237745 GCA_013398115.1 Falcunculus frontatus | reverse complement strand
TGGGTGAGCAGAGAAAGGCTCTGGGTGAGCAGAGAGGGGCTGGGGGTGAGCAGAGAGGGGCTCTGGGTGAGCAGAGGGGGGCTCTGGGTGAGCAGAGGGGCTCTGGGTGAGCAGAGGGGGGCTCTGGGTGAGCAGAGAAAGGCACTGGGTGAGCAGAGGGGGGCTCTGGGTGAGCAGAGAAAGGCTCTGGGTGAGCAGAGGGGGGCTCTGGGCTCTGAGCTGGAGGGGCTGGGGGTGTTCACAGGAGGCCTTGGCACCCTTTGTGTGCTGCCATCAGTGCCTGCAAAGAGAATTGTCCCTGCCAGGGTCACCCCTGGCCGTGCTGGGGATGTGTGGGTGTGGGAGAGTCACAGCTCTGTGCCCTCCAGAGGGGGCAGGCACACGAAATCCCACGGGAAATTGGGATTCTTGTGGCTTTAGGGTGCCCTTGGGCACCTGTGGGCAAGGCCTGGCCACTGCTCAGCACGAGGTGTCTCCCCTGGCTGTGAGTAAACAGTTGTAGATTATAATTACTATTTTTTTTTAATCTTTTTGGGAGTTTTGTTTGTTTTTTCTTTTTTTTTTTTTTAATGCACTGTGCTCTGATTAAAAAATTTTACTACTGTTTTATAAATAAATGTATAAAAAGAATGAACTGGAATGGAAGAAGAATCATTAAAAATATATTTATTTACAACATCCCGGAGCGTGGGCAGCTTCTTCTTTGTCCTGGAGGAGGACTGGGTCAGCATCACCTCTGAGGGCTGGTCCTGGCAGGTTTTGGGGACTCTCCTGCCCAGTGCAGGGGGAAAAAAATCTACTTATAAAGTGCCCTACTGAGCCTGTGCCTGGCAAAACTCATCCCACACCTCGTCTGCATCCCCTCAGCCACGTGCCAGGATCCCACTCCCCTCGGCGCTGGTGTTAAACACACCCAGGAGGGGAAGAAAGCAAGAAAATCCACCTTAAAATAGACTTCCCAGGCTGGAAAATCGCAGGGGCTAATCTTGGAAACTTTATTAAAAGGAGAAGGAGGGAAAAAAGAGCAAGAAGAGGCCGAAGGTGGTGGTGAGGAGGGGGGAGAAGGAGCGAGTGGTGGCAGACACTTGAGAGGGAAAAAAAAAAACTTAAAAAAAAAAAAATCCCTGATTTGATTTATCAGGGGAGTGTGAACACTAAATAGAGAACAACGCCTGAAGTGTGAATTATTTCCTATATTAACACAGAGAAAAACTGATAGCCTTTTCATGTCAGGAGAATAGCGTGCGGGGAGGGAGGGGAGCCCACGACATTGTTCCAGCTCGGGGTTTGCTCACTCTTTATCAGGCTGAGATCAAAATTTATTCCCAGGATGAGGCCTGCGGCCTGGCTGAGGCCCTAGAGATTTTTAAGGGCCTAATTAAGAAAACAGGATGAAAATGGCGAAATAAGAGGGCAATTTACTTCTTGCAGAATAGGGAGATCAAATCAACTTATGAGCAATTAATGTGCACAAGGAGAGAATAAAGGGATGCCGGGATATGGAAGAGGGGCCTCATTTTAATGACATGCTCTGGTGTTGGCATAGAGGATTTACTCTGAAGGTCAGATGGAGATTGAAACGACCTTGCAGATTCTTAACCCTCCTTCCAATTAACAGAACCAACTCAGAAATGCAAAAGACCCCGGCTCGGAGCACTGTCATCCCTTTATGTGCCCGAGGGAGGGGGAGAGGGGGGAGAAAATAAAATTATAAAGGAGAGAGAGGACGAAAGGGGGTTTCCTTGGCTTCCGCAGCGGCCGCGGAGACGGGAGAGGAGGCTCTTAATTACAGTCTGTGAGCCACCCACGGAAAGAGCGGTGGAGAGGCTGCGAGTGGGAGAGGAAAAGGGAGGGAGCGCTGGGGTGATGGGTTAGTGCCGGGTTCTGCCTGCAGGGACGGACTGGGATGGACTGGGATGGACTGGGATGGACTGGGACGGACTGGGACGGAGGGACAGAGCCGCGGGATGGGGACAGGACAGGAGCCACCTCCCCGGGAGGGTCCTGGCCGCTGTCCCACCGCCGGTCCCACGCTGCCCGTGCCGCTTTTCCCAGTGCTGGGGCTGTTGCCATGGGAACATGGGGATGGGGACATCGGGATGGGGACATCGGGATGGGGACATCGGGATGGGGACATCGGGGACCCCGCGAGGGGACACGGGGCCGGGAGGAGGTGGCCGCGGGCTCCGGGAGGGTCGGGGAGGGAGAGGCGAGGCTGCAGCGGGGCTGAGCAGCCACAAGAGAGAGCCCGAAGGTTGCGGAGGAGCCGGGGCCGGGCGGGAGGAGCGGCCCGAGCCCCGCCGGCTCCCGGGAATGGGAATGGGAACGGGAACGGGAATGGGAATGGGAATGGGAATGGGAATGGGGATGGGAATGGGAATGGGAATGGGAACGGGAATGGGAATGGGAATGGGAATGGGAATGGGAATGGGAATGGGAATGGGAATGGGAATGGGAATGGGAACAGGCCGCTCCCCGTAGCTCTGGGGTGCTCTGGGTCCTGGACACAGCGATTTGGGCTCTCAGCCCCCAAATCCATCCATCCACAGCCCCGCTCAGGTGAGACCCCACCTGCAGAGCTGCCTCCAGCTTTAGGTCCAACAGCAGCAGGACGTGGAGCTGCTGGAGAGAACCCAGAGGAGGCACCAAGGATGCTCCGAGGGCTCGAGCCCCTCTGGAGCCGGGCTGAGAGAGCTGGGGGTGTTCCCCTGGAGAAGAAAATGATCCAGGGAAACCTCAGAGCCCCTTCCAGGGCCTAAAGGGGCTCCAGGAGAGCTGGAGAGAGACTTGGGACAAGGCATGGAGGGACAGGACACAGGGAATGGCTTCCCACTGCCAGAGGGCAGGGATGGATGGGATATTGGGAAGGAATTGTTCCCTGGGAGGGTGGACAGGCCCTGGCACAGGGGGCCCAGAGAAGCTGTGGCTGCCCCTGGATCCCTGGAAGGGTCCAAGGCCAGGTTGGACAGGGCTTGGAGCAGCCTGGGGACAGTGGAAGGTCCCTGCCCAGTCAGGGGGTGGCACTGGAGGTTCCAATTCTTCAGGGTCCCTTCCAACCCAAACGATTTTAGGATTCTGTGTGGGAATTCCACCATACAAACCCCAGCTCTCCCTGGTAGCTGATGCTGGAATTTGCTCAGAATTTTGCCCGTGTTATTCTGGGGCTGACACCCTCCTCAAGCAGGAGCCGTGGGTACCGTGCCCCAGGACGCTGCCCCATCCCTTGAACCATGTCACAGGTTCAAGATCTGGCTTCAGTTCTGTTATTTCATGCTCAGACTGGACTTGTCTGAAAGCAGAGATCCATGAAAAGAGAGCTGGGACTTTCCACCCCCAGCCTTTGGATGTGTCTCCAATCCCCTCACAAGTGCTCGTGGCAAGTTGCTCCTCCAGCCCCCTCACAAATCCTCGTTTCAAGTCGTTTCTCAAAATCCCAGCGAATTTTCTGCAGAAAGTTTTCTTGGGGAGAGAAAAACAACCTTTAATGTAACAGAGGGTGGGTTTGATCCTGAAGGAAGAAGGAATGAGCATGAGCTGAGTGGATTCGCTCCCTCAGCACCTCTGGAGCGAGATGCTGGGCCAAGCCCTGGGTATCCGAGCAGGAGAGCAGCAGAGAGCTGCAAGGGGAGCAGGAAAATCAAGGAGCTTCTCCCCAGATTTTGGGCTCCCTGAACTCATCCCCACGTGGCCCTGTGGCATCCCCAGCAGGGGCCAGCCCAGCCCTGAGATCTGGAAGCCATTCCCTGAGTTTTCCTTCTCCCACCTTCTCCCTTCATGTCCTTTCTGGCTCCCTCTGAGCTCCCTCTGTGATTTGAGCGCTGGAGCTGCTCCTGCTGCTCCTTCTCCACCTGAAGCCCAAACCCTCGGCCCTGCTGCCTCTCCCAGGGCTCTCGTGGCAATGCTTGGGATGGGGTCAGGAGGAAGGGATGGCTTTTTCGGGTGGGAGAGCAGCCAGAGAGCTGCCTTGGCTCCCAGAAACCAGAGCAGCTCCTTGTGATAGAACCTTTGCAATAAAGAGGGAGAGACTGGAAATCCTCTGACGCTTGTCCAGAAATTGATTCCAAAGAGAAGGGGCTCGGTGGGTCCCTGGGGGAGTCTCTGGCTGGGAAGGGTCAGTCCCTGGATGTGTCTGGCCTGCTGCTTTTCCATCGGCAGCTTTTTAAGGCTGTGGGATTGGGGAGCCCTTTGGATTGGTGGGGAGCCCTTTGGATTGTTTGGGAAACCTTTTTGGATTGGTTGGGAGCCCTTTTGATTGTTTGGGGAACCCTTTAGATTGTCTGGGGAGCCCTTTTTGGATTACTTGGGAGCCCTTTGGATTGTCTGGGGAGCCCTTTTTGGATTATTTGGGAGCCCTTTTTGGATTACTTGGGAGCCCTTTGGATTGTCTGGGGAGCCCTTTTTGGATTATTTGGGAGCCCTTTTTGGATTGTTTGGGAACCCCTTGGATTTTCTGGGGAACCCTTTGCATTGTTTGGGAACCCTTTTTGCATTGTTTTGGGAACACTTTGGATTGTTTGGGAACCCTTTTTTGGGTTCCCAAATTTTTGGATTATTTGGGAGCCCTTTGGATTGTTTGGGGAGCCCTTTTTGGATTATTTGGGAGCCCTTTTGATTGTTTGGGAGCCCTTTGGATTGGTTGGGAGCCCTTTGGATTGGTTGGGAGCCCTTTGGATTATTTGGGAGCCCTTTGGATTTTTTGGGGGCCCTTTTTGGATTATTTGGGAGCCCTTTTTGGATTGTTTTGGGGAAATCCTCAATGAAACCTCGCTCCTGGTTTCATTGAGGATTTCTGGGAGTGCCCAGAAGAAGAACTGGGGGGTGAGGGATGGTGGAGTCGGGAAGAGGGCAGTGAATGTGCTGGAAAAATCCCTGGGAGAGGGAAATGAGGTGCAGAGGGAAGGTTCCTGCCTCAGTTTCCTCCCTGTCCAGGTGACGATGCCGAGGGTGACACAGGGAAGTGACCCAGCCCCTTCCAGGGGTGCAAACTCCCAGAGGGAGCAAAACCTGGGATAAAAACCCCAGCTCAAGGCTGGCTGTGTGTGTCAGAGCCAGCTCAGATCATTTTGGGGTGCTGGGAGAGGCTGAGTTGTGCCTCCCCTGTAGATCTACAGGAATTTGCACCCCCAATTCTCCTCCGGAGCCGCACGGCCCTGGCAGGGCTGGCACATCTGCCAGGGCAGCTCTGGCCCCACAGACTCCCAGCCCATCTGGATTTTCCGTGCCTGCTGCTGGATTTACAGCCCTGGATGCTGGAGCAGCTCGTTGCTGGTTGTTTGAGCACAGCTGTGCCAGGATGGGAGCACAGAGCTCCGTCCTTGGCACCAGGAAAGGGGACAATGGGCACCGGGACCTGCCAGAGCAGCAGCAGAACCCCAGGGCACAGCTGGGCAAAGGCTCGTGGGGGTGCTGGGACCCCACAGAGAACCAGGATGAGGGGAGCAGTGCCTCGATTGTCCCGGTGTTTGGAAATCCCGTTGGGAATTCGCTTCTCTCCCTCTCGCCGTGCCACAGGGACACCCCAAAGAGGTCGTGATGGGCACACAGAGACCCCTTCTCCCAGCAGGCTGCACCCCAAAGCCTGGCAAAGTCCTCTCTCTGCCTGGCAGCCACCCTGAATCCCCATCCTGGGATTTTTCCTCCCACCTGGCCGACCCTGGGAATGTGGGAATCCTCATCCCGAGCTCCTTCAGGGCCCTGCTGAGCGTTTGTCCATCTCCCACGAGTTCTTTTCCCCTTCTCTTTCCCCACAACACTCCGGTTTAATCAGCTCAGAGTTTTCATTTCATGCCTTTCTCTCGCTCCTTTTTTTGAGGGGGCAGTGAAATTTATACAATATTTAAGCAGCAGAGTGGAGTCCTGGAAGATATTATTAATGTAAAAGGGACAGGCTGGAAATGCACTTGAACCTGGTTACAATTAGAGGGTGATTTTTCTAAAGGTCAATGAATTCAGATAATATCCACAGGGGGGAAAAGAAATTTAATACCTTTTTAGTGAATTAATTAATTATAATATTATATCAGCTTGGGGTTCTTTTCCAGAATGATTAAGGGAACGATCTGTCTTCGGAGAGGCTGGGGGAAGTCAGCGAGCGAAGGAGAGACTGACAGAGGGAAGGGAGAGAGGGGGAGGCTTTAATGGGAGAATAATGGAGCCTTTTCTTCCCTTTAAAAACTCCCTGCATTTCCAGGCCACATGATCCCTGCCTGCCGGGTCCAGACCCTTCCCTTCCAGCCTCTCCAAACCCTTCTAGGGGGGATTATTCAGAGTTTTCACCTTTCCAAAGCAGCTCTGGATGCTTTAGCAGCTCCAAGGCCAGATGTGGCACAGGGGTGGGCAGAACCTCTGTGGCAACTCCATCTCTGGTGCCACCAGGGCTGGCAGAGGGGTGTTGTGGCCAGCTGGGAGGACACAGAGCCCCCAGGAGCCACCAAAAACTGCAGCCTTGGCTTTGCTCCAGTCCGGGGAGAGCCTTGAGGCCCCAGCCCTCAGCGGTGCTGGTTTATCTGCAGCCCAAGCCGAGGCTGGAATTTACACTCTCTGCTAATCCAGCCAGCCCCAGAAATTAATTACGGCCTTGTACATTAAAAATTAACATAACCTTTCTGGATATATGTTCTTATGGCGCAGGAGTGGGCCAGAGTCCCTCGGCTGCCTGTAATTGGAGCTGCTTTGCTTCTAATTCCTTCCCCCCCGCCCTGTTTTTTAGAGATGTGGACATTTGAACTCATTAATCACGGGCCTGGTAGCTGGTAAAGTTTAAGAGGTTTGTAATTGCCTCTGCTGCTGGCAGAGTTTGAAGGGAAGGGGGAGATCGGGGTGGGGGCTCTTCTCTCCTTCCTTGGGGAGGTTTAAAGCAGCACCCACGGGTTGGGATGGGCCCTCCAAAATCCACCAGGGAGGTTCTCAGGGCTTGGCTGGAGGAGAGATGGGCTGGAAAAGGCTTTTGCAGGAGTTGCTCTGCTCTTCCAGGAGCTGCTTTTAGGCTAAAATAAAATCAGCTGGGTTTTTTTTGGTGGGAGTTACCAAAATTCCCACTCCTCTGCTGAGCTCCCAGCTGCAGAGATCCCAGTCCAGCAAGGGGGAGACATCCAAAGCTGGATGGTTTGGGGGTGCCCCAGGCTCTGGGGCTCCCAGTGCTGCTCTCACTGAGGAGTGGGAACATCCAGGGCAGTGTGATGGGATAAATTCCTTAATTAAACAAGAAATTCCTTAATTAAACAAGAAATTCCATAATAAATCAAGAAATTCCTTAATAAAACAAGAAATTCCTTAATAAAATAACAAATTCCTTAATTAAACAAGAAATTCCTTAATAAATCAAGAAATTCCTTAATAAAATAATAAACTCCTTAATGAAACAAGAAATTTCTTCATAAACACAAAAATGGAGTTGATCGATTTTATCAGTGGTGGTTTTCAGTTCAGGCAGGACCCAGCACCCAGAGTGGGGCTCAGAACTGGGAGCCCAGTGGGTGTTACTGGTGCTGCTGGGCCACGACCTGGAATTCCTGGGACTGGGATTGCCAGGGATGGTTTGTGCCTCCCATTAACGGGCTCTAAACCAAAATGCACCACGGGCATGAAGAGCATCTTCCTGCAGGGGTTTGCTCTCTGCTGCTGCAGCATCATCACAGCCCCGGGATTCTGATCCACTTTCTGGATCTTCCCAAAAAATCCAGCCCTGGGTGATGCTGCTGGGTCCTGGAATCATCGGATTCCTTGGGTTTGGAGGGATCCCATCCCATCCCACCCCCTGCCGTGGGCAGGGACAACTTCCACTGTCCCAGGCTGCTCCAAGCCCCGTCCAGCCCGGCCTTGGGCACTTCCAGGGATGGAGCAGGCTCCTGGATTTGGAAGGGGAAGAGGATTTAGAAGGAAGGGGATTCAGAAGGGCCGGGTTGTGGTGCTGTGCCGGTGGCTCAAAACTCAGCACTGCCCCCTCCCAGGAAATGTTCATCCCTCAGCGTTCATCCCTCCTCCTCCTCCTCCTCCGCTGCTTCCAAGAGGACGGAGAACTTCCCAGGCCTTTGGGCACATCTCCTCTTCCCTCCTTCCCCATCTCTCCTCCAAACCCCCACCATCTTTTATCAAACCAACCCTTTCATTCCTCTTTCCTCCCCCTCCAACCCCACCACCTCCCTCCCTCCCACCACCTCCACCTCCCTCAGCCAGCCAGCGGCTGCCGGGAGAGCGCCAGCTCCGCTCCCATTGTGCTATCTTTGGGTCCTAAATTAAAATTTATGACATCTTGAAATGAGCAGTGAGGGTAATTTTGCTTCTGAGCGAAGATGCTAATGAGTCCCCTTAATGGCGTGAATAAGGAGTTGACGGGTCGTGTGTCACTTTGCGCAGCCCGTGCTGGTGGTGTAATGGCCGCAGTAAGTGTCTGTAATTATACCCTGTCTCGCTGTATTTTGGCAGCCGTTGTGGGAGAGCAGCGGCTCAGCCGCGGCCAAGGCAGGGCCCAGGGAGAAGGGAAAACGGGGGGGGAAAAAAAAAAAAAATCCCAGTCCCTCCTGGGTGTTCTCTGTGCTCCCCGGACTCCTCGTCGCCTCCCCTGTGACTCTGGAGTGGTGGATTTGCCAGGTTTGGCTCCAGTGGGATGGTTGTGGCTGTTTAGGATGAGCTGCTCCATCCCAGGCAGTGGGGAGGGAGAAGGGGAAGAGGGGGAAACATCCCCGTCCCTTCTGGGTGTTCTCTGTGCTCCCCTGACTCCTTGTTCCTTCCTGTGTGACTCTGGAGCAGTGGATTTGCCAGGTTTGGCTCCAGTGGGATGGTTGTGGCTGTTTAGGATGAGCTGCTCCATCTCAAGCAGTGGGGAGGGAGAAAGGAAAGAGGGGATAAAAAATTCCCAGCCCCTTCTGGGCATCCTCTGTGCTCCCCAGACTCCTCATCCCCTCCCCTGTGACTCTGGAGTGGTGGCTCGGAAAGGTTTGGCTCCAGTGGGATGGTTGTGGCTGCTCAGGATGAGCTGCTCCATGCAAGGCAGTGGGGAGGGAGAAGGTAAAATGGGGAAAAAATTCCCAGCCCCTCCTGGGCATCTTCTGTGCTCCCCTGACTCCTCATCTCCTCCTGTGGGACTCCAGAGCAGTGGATTTGCCAGATTTGGCTCCAGTGGGATGGTTGTGGCTGTTTAGGATGAGCTGCTCCATCCCAGGTGGGGGAGAGAGAGAATGGAAGGAGGGGATAAAAAATCCCAGCCCCTTCTGGGTGTCCTCTGTGCTCCCCTGACTCCTCATCTCCTCCTGTGGGACTCCAGAGCAGTGGATTTGCCAGATTTGGCTCCAGTGGGATGGTTGTGGCTGCTCAGGTTGAGCCGCTCCATGCAAGGCAGTGGGGAGGGAGAAGGTAAAATGGGGAAAAAATTCCCAGCACCTCCTGGGCGACTTCTGTGGTCCCCTGACTCCTCATCTCCTCCTGTGGGACTCCAGAGCAGTGGATTTGCCAGATTTGGCTCCAGTGGGATGGTTGTGGCTGCTCAGGATGAGCTGCTCCATGCAAGGCAGTGGGGAGGGAGAAGGTAAAATGGGGAAAAAATTCCCAGCCCCTCCTGGGCGTCTTCTGTGCTCCCCTGACTCCTCATCTCCTCCTGTGGGACTCCAGAGCAGTGGATTTGCCAGGTTTGGCTCCAGTGGGATGGTTGTGGCTGTTTAGGATGAACTGCTCCATCCCCGGGGGGGGGGGGAGAGANCCATCCCAGGTGGGGGAGAGAGAGAATGGAAGGAGGGGATAAAAAATCCCAGCCCCTTCTGGGTGTCCTCTGTGCTCCCAGGACTCCTCATCCCCTCCCCTGTGACTCTGGAGCAGTGGATTTGCCAGGTTTGGCCCCAGTGGGATGGCTGTGGTTGTTTAGGATGAGCTGCTCCATCCCTCACCTCCTCTCTCCCCTTTGAAGCCGGGTGATGACCCCACACAGCCCCGTCCACCACGAGCAACTCGGGACCTCACCCCGAGCAAGAATTGATGAGAAATGAACAACTCAAGCATGGACTGGGAAGTTCCTGGCCTCGAGGAGGTTTGGGAATGAGGTGGTCCATGGAATGTGGTCCATGGAATGTGGTCCATGGTCCTGGGGCAGATAAAAACCTTCAGAAAACCAGTTTATGAGGAAGACCTCGCTTGGGATGTGGTGCCAGGTCCCAAATGTACCCGCACAGAGCTTGGCTGCAAAATGATCCCAGAAAACAGCAGCTCCCGAGCAGCTCCTCCTGTTGGGATGGGAAAGTCTGTCCCCTTGTCCTCATCCCCTGGAAGCAGCTCTGTGCCAGGCTGAGGGACCAGCCTGGAGCCTGATGGAGCATCCCTGGGGGATGGAGCATCCCTGGGGGATTGGAGCATCCCTGGGGGATGGAGCTTCCCTGGGGGATGGAGCTTCCCAAACTTCCTTGAGGCCAGAAACCTCCCAGTCCATGCTCAAGTTGTCCATTTCTTGTCATTTTTTGCTCAGGGAGGGGCGGGATGGTTGGTGAAAAGGCTGAAGATGTTTGTGGGGTGATGGGGATTTTGGATGTGCTCAAGGAGAGGGCTCCAGCTTGGATCTTCTCTGGGACTGCTTGGGCCAACAACCTGGTCCCAAACCAGGCCAAGAACCCAAATAAAATAAATTTATACCCAAAATATGTGGCCAAGAGCTCCCTGAGCAAGCCAGGCAGATTTTCCAACACTGGCTTTGCAGGAACGTGTTCCTGAGGCTGGATTTACACACGGATCATTTCCTGGAGCAAGGACAGGCAGGAAGAACACAACAGCAGCTCCTGAGCCGCCGTGGAATGACTCCCAGGGAATGTGGAGCTCGGGAAGCCGTGTCCCATCCCTTGGCACATCCGAGCTCGCTCCCTGCAAACAGCCCTGAGCCTTCCAGCTGAAAAATCCCGACCTCTGGCTCTGCTCTGCCGTCTCCGGGCTCGCAGGGGATGATTTACAAACTGCTGAGGTTCCCCTGGCGCGTTTGTGGAGGTGGGTTTTTGTTTATGTGGCTCGGGAAGCCTCAAGAGCCCTCTGCATATTTCTTCCTTTCCTCCTCCTGCCTCAGCCCACACCATTCCCGACGTGAGGAATTCCCGGGTGATCCCGAGGAGCACGGGCAGAGAGCAGGAGAGGCTTTTCCCTGCACTGTCGTGGGTTTTGGGGTGGTTGTTATTCCCATCCTGCCTTTCATGCCTCCTCCTTGCTCTGCCTTCGGTTCCCAAGGATTTTTGGGAATTTTGTTGTCCCACCTTTGTACCTGGAGCTTGGAGGAGCGGCAGCTTTGGGCACAGCCCCATGGAGCTCCCCTGAGGTGTCCCTTTGGGGATGTGCAGCATGGTCCAGCTTCTCCACTCTTTTCCAAGCTGGAAGTTCATAGATTTGCTGTTGCCACCTTTGGAAGCAACAGGAATGACTTTAAGATAACAGCGCTTGGACGCGCAAAATATTCCTGCTGTGGGTGTTACATCCTGGCTTTGGGAAGCGAGGAATCCCCCTGAGGATGGGCTTGGCTTGTCCAGAGCTGCTGAGAGGTGGAGAAATCCCTTCCAGCCCCGTGTTCCAAGCACCGGGGCCCTGCAGGTGCTGCTTCCACAGGCAAGGGATGCTCCACACCCACCTGGCACATCCCTGAGGATACCAACATCCCCATCCCGGCACGAAGCCGAGCTCCTCCGTGTCCCCAGCTGCCCACAGAACCCATCCAGGTGCCCGTGCCAGGCCACACGTGGCAGGATTTAAAGGACAATATCAATAAAGTCGGGATGGCTGTTCCCAGGCTCCGGAGCAGGGGCTGGCAGCGGGCGCTGCCCGGGATCGTGACCATTGAAATATTGAAGTACTCGCATATAAACGGCGCTTTCAAGTATTTTTGACAAGGGTACTAATTAAATCTTAATTGACACTGCACTAATTAGCTTCTTAATTACATGGAACCACATAATTAGCAGCACACTCTGTGCTAATTGTTAATTAGGAAAACCAGGCTTCCCCCTATGCCCACCCCCCTCCATCCCTCCTCTCCTGTTGTCGTGTTTAACTAAAGAGGCTCTGGTGGGAGGAGGAGGAAGATGAGGAGGGGTTCTGCTGCCAGCACATGGCACGGGGCTGGTGTGGGGCTCCAGGTGGGATTTGGGATGGGGATAGGGGATAAGGAACACCTGTGGGGGGAGTGGGAGCGCTCCTTGGGGTTGCTGATGAAGGAAAATCCTCCTCTGGAGCCATCCCCATTCCAACTCCGTCAGGGTGAGCCCAAAACCTCCTCAGGCTTTCATTTGGCCGCTTCTTTGTGGGGGTGAGGGGCAATCCCACCCCAAACTGGGCACACTGGGGTGACTGGGTGCTCTCACCTGTTTGGGCACCCTGGCTTTGCTCCCAGGGTGGATTCCACCCCTCCATGGGCACCGCAGGATTCCAGGATTGTGGCTCAGCCTGGCTCTGTGCCAGCATTAGCCTGGCACCGTGTTTAACCTCCAAACCTGGATTTTGGGAGAGGAATCACCCAGATCCAGCTGTGCCACTGCCATGATGGACCAAGGATGCTCCATCCCAGGCCCTGCTTCCCAAAACCCTCCACTCCCACTGGGAATGGCAGCCATGGGGTGATGCTCTTTGCCCACCTCCTCCACATCTCCCACCCCAAAATCTGCTCCAGCATCCCCCTCCCCACCCCAGCCAGCCCACGGTGCCCATCCTCACAACATCAAAACCCCAAAGCTGGAGTTTTCCAAGTCTCTCCCTCTTTCTTTCTTCTTGTAGGTATTTTTAATTACTTTTTAATTGTGCAGTTTTCCAGGAATTCTAAAAAAAAAAAAGTGGCCCAACACCTGCTGCAGAGCCTGTCTTTCCCCAGAGCCTGGAGCAGCGGGATGTGCAGCTGGGATTGCAGCCCTGTGTTTATGGGGAAAGAGGTGGAGGGGGAAAGGAAATATCTGTATTTTCACCAGGGGGGAAAAGAGGAGGAAAAGAAAAAGGGGGGAGAAAATGGAAAAAAAAAAAAAAAAGAAAAAAAGAAGAGGTGAGAAAATTGTGCTCATTTGACAAATCTTTCTAATTAGGGGCCAATTATGTCCTCAGATTCCTAATTGGGATTCCGGCAGGTTTTCAGGCTTGTAGGGTAATTACAGGCTCGTAATTCTATTAAGATGGAAATTTGGGAGAAATACCTTATCATAACATTTGGATTTTGCCATCTGTGTTGATGGGCTGTGGCTCGGGTGGGAAGGGGGTGCTTCACTCCCGTGTTGATCCTGATCCTGATCCCGATCCCGATCCCGATCCCGATCCCGATCCTGATCCCGATCCCGATCCCGATCCTGATCCTGATCCTGATCCTGATCCTGATCCTGATCCTGGTAGGAGGGAAAATGGGAATGGGGGATCTGAGCCTGGTCTTAGTCCCGGGTTTGTTGTGTCCTCAGGGTGCTGGGAGAGTGGACTGAGGTGGAAATTCCCAAGATTCTGCCCCCAGGTCCATCCCTGCCCCATCCATCTCCATCAATCCCAATTCCAATCCCAATCCTGGTGCTGTTTCCAACCAGGAATTTCCATCACCAACCTGGAGGAGGAAACAGCTCCCTCAGCTTCCTTGGATTTCTCTTGTCCCCTCCTTGTGCTGGAGCTTGTCCCATCCCTGGGATGTGTTGGGACACTCCTGTCCCTGTCCCCTCCGCATCCAAACCCCCACAATTTGGGGTTCCCCAAATCCCTGATGCTCGTTCTGATTTTGATTTTGATTTTCCCCCTCTTGGCTGATGAAACCAGCTGCGGGTAATTATTTTAATCTGCATTCCCGGGCGGGAACGCAGCTTCTCCTTGTGGATCCGCAGATTTAGAATTAAAAAAAAAAAGATGGGAAAGAATAAAAAAAAATTAAAAAAAAAGCACAAAACCCTCCTCTCCGTGAGAGTCTGGCTGCCTTTGATCTTTTGTCTGAGGCCTCTTATCGGGACCAGGGTGGGTTTACACACTGGAAGATAGGGGAATAATACTCCACGGAGATAAGCTGCATTCCCGGCTCTCCTTTGTGTGGCACGTTCGATAGGACTGGGAAAATGTTTACTGGGAGACTCGGGGAGAGGAGGAGTCCCCAGAGTGGCTGAGAAGGAAAATAATTGCTTTTTGCAGGGTAATTAAAGGCTGGGGGGCTCATCCCTGGGATGGGGTGGGAGCAAAGGTTTGGTTTGCTGGGGAAAACGCCTTGGATTTTTGGGATGTGGTGGGTGGGATTTGTCACTGCCACAGCCACCAGGACCCCTCAGGGGACACAGGAAATCCTTTGATGGGCATCCAGATTTGCCAGAAATTCAACCCTTGGATTGTTTTATTGGGATGGGTGTGGAAATGGAAACAGTGGGGTTAAAGGAGTGTCCCTGGGGCGCTTTTGGGGTCACAAACTTCATCTTTGGGGTGGATCAGGAGCCAGAGCAGGTCACAAACTTCATCTT
>VZRV01004963.1:203410-216427 GCA_013398115.1 Falcunculus frontatus | reverse complement strand
TGTGTGTGAGTGTGTGTGTGCACGCACGTGCACGAGGCCTTGCTCCCGTCTTCCAGCTCAGCCTGCCCCTTGGATTGCAGGGAATTGCCAGGGAATTTTGGGGTGGCACAGAGCAGGAGTGGGGGCTGTGTTGGCGTGAGGAGGAGGAGGAGGAAGAGGAGGAGGAGGAAAAGGCTCTGTGGGCCTCCTTGTTGGAGCGCTCCCCGGTCCGCCGTGTGAACTGGGAGGAAACGGGATGGAGAAAGTATTTGGAGTGGAAAATAAAAACCCTCTCCTGCTTTATTGATTGTGATCGAGGACAGAAATAGCCCGGGCTGCTGACAGCCCTCCCCACCACAGGAGCAGCCAAATGTGAGGCTCATCCCGAGCTGCTCCATCCATGGAAAAACGGGGGGTCCGGAGGGCTCTGGGCAGTGGGGGGAGCCAGCCCTGGATCCGAGGGGTTCCACAGCTGCCTGCAGAATTTCCAACCTCCCGTGGTCCCTCTTGCTCTGCTCTGGCTGCACCCACGACAGGCTCAGCACGGGAGCAGCCCTGGAATCCATCAGCAATTAGAAAACTCCCATCATTAAGACCTCCAATGTCCCAGGAATTCTCAATGACCAGCAGGGATTGTAGGAAGAGGAAACCCCCATGGCCAGCTGGGGTTGGGCACTGCCCACCCCGGGGAGCATTGAGGGAACCCTGCACCAAAACCCCAGCAATGCTAATTCAGGAGTTTTCATGGATTTTAGTTAATTTCACTGAATTATTTCACTTCAGACATCGAACTCAGGGCCAGCCCGGCTGGGGAAGGTGGGCAGGGAAGCCCAGGGTGCCCAGGAAAGCCCAGCAGGGTCAACATCTGCGGGGGCATGGTGCTCCAACTCTGAGAAAACCATAAAAACCAAGTGCTGGCAGGAGAGTAATTAGTTAAAACTGAGCACATCTGTTGTTAATTAATTCCCAGGCAGGAGGGTTTAACTCTCGCCTTGCCCAGTGTTTTGCAACCTGGATGGCCGACGCCAACTGGCATCCAGAGGAAGGATTTAACTTGGGTTTTCGAGCCCTTCCGGGGATTTGGGTTGCTCTGGTCACCATTCCCTGGTCTGATCTGTCAGTCCCACATCCCAGAGCCACCCCTGGGATTTTGGGAGTGCCTGGGGTGTGAGCAGAGCAGCCAGCACTGCTCGGGGCAGTGAATGCGCCTCAAGTTCGGGTGTGGGGTGAAATAAATCTGTCTCTGCCCCTTCCAACATCCAGCCCTGAGGAGCCAGCGCCGAAGGTGGGAACCACTCGGTGAGGGTGGGATTGCAGAGGGTGGAGGTTTGAGTGGCCCTGTGCTGATTATTGCTCTTTTATCTGCATTTTTCCAAAGGCAGCTCTCACTGAAGTCCATCCACAGGCGTGAACATCACCTCCATCGAGGAGAGTACGCGAGGATCCCATCCCTGCTCCCAAATCCTGCTCTGGATGAGGACCTGCTCCTCTGGAGCAGCATTAAGAGGGCTGGAGGACTGAGGGGGAGCAGGAGGGGTGCTTGGGGTGTGTGTGACCCCCACCCCACACTGGACTCAGCCGCGCAGGGCCCTCTGCGCTGGGGGAATCTGTTCCCCATTAAGCGTCTCCGGCTGGTGGGAGCAGCTCTGCCAGCTCCAGCCTCCCTAATTAGCAGCAGCAGCAGCGAGGCCAGGCTGGGGAAGGCCAGCGCCTCCGGCCCTCCGTGCCAAGGATGCGAAGGTTTGGAGCAGAGCCTCAGCCGGAGGCTGTGGAAAAGCTCCGACCGACCCTGCGAGTGCCGGGTGGGGCCCCGATCCCGCTCGTCCCGGGGTGGGCAGGGATGTGCATCCCCCCTCGCTGCTTTAGGAAGGGGTTAAACCCCAATCCAGCACGCTGAGCCCTCCCTGCGGTGTGTGGGGTGGAGGAAGGCTGCCCGCACCATCCTCGGCCCCTCTGTGCACTTGCACCACGCTGGGCTCCGGCCGCCTCTGGCTCACCGCTAAAAATAGGATTCCCGGCTGAGCGGCAGCGCCGGAGGGCAGCGAGCCCAGATCCCAAACCAGCCCTTGTCGCCGTGACCAACTGACCCATTTGGCCTCGGTTTTTAAGCGTTTTTCCCTCCTCGTTCAGCTTCAGCCCAGGCAGCAGCTGAGCCGAGCCAGCTGAGCCTTTCCAGGGGCAGCGAGACCCCGCTGTGGGGCCGCGGTCTCTGACCCTCGTGGCACGGCCTGGCACGGCTGGGGGTCCCACACAGGGCTGGGGGGCTGTGGGTGCTGCTGCCAAAGCCACCCGAATTCCGAGGGCTGCGACCTCAGCTGCCCCAGCCCTGCAGCGGGGAATTCATATAAATTATTTTCTCCTTTAGGGAAGGAGAAATTCCTTTGGGGAATTGGTGCCCTGGGGGTGGTGAAGCAGCCCGGGAGCAGATGACATCCCAGGGATGGTGGGACAACGGGGACAGGATTTGTCCCGGGAGAGCTGGGGCACTCCAGGACCTCAACCTGTTCCCTGGAGCGAGGGACAGGGAGTCCTCTTGCATTTTCCTTCCCAGCACGAAGAGCAAACAGGAGCACGCTGGGGCTGTCACTGACCTGTCCCATGTCCCCAAAGCCAGCTGGGAGCAGGATGGGCTGCAGGGACAGGGGACACGGAGCCTCTCGTCCCCAGGGAATGCCCTGCAGAGCACGTGCTGCGGCAGCCGCGGGTCAGAAATGAAGAAAGACCTTTATTTACAGTAAAAAGGAACAAAAAAATTACAAAACATCGTGACACTTCCCTCCCCGTCTCCCCAGCCCGTCAGCGGGGTGTCTGCCACCCCATCCAGCCACCACCCGTGTCCCCGGGATGGTGGCACGGGGTCAAAAACTGCTGGGGGTCATTTGGCACCAACCGAGCCACCCTGGACCACCACGCCTGGGACATGCGGGGGTCGATGAGAGCTCGGCACAGCTCTGGCTGCAGGAAAAGCTTCTTCCCGGGACGGGGGCAGGCTGCGGGTATTGCACTTGGCTGCCGGGCTCAGCACCGAGGGGAGGGGGCGCCTGGCAGGACGCGTCCCCCAGCACGGGGCTCCGCAGCCGGGCTGGAGGCTCCAGCATCTCCCGGTGCGCGGGGGTCACCCAGGCTCGGAGGTGTCCTGGGAGGTGTCTCTGGATGCGGAATGCTCCGTGCCACCCCCTGTAACCCCCCCGGAGCTCTGTCCTGGGGCGGTGGCAGCGGGATGGGCTGTCCCCAACACCGGGCCCCGGGGTGGCTCTGTGGGACGGGCGCTCCTGCTCTCGGCTCAGGTGGCAGGAGGCTCCCGCTGTGCCCCGGTGCGGGCAGAGGTAGAGCGGGACAGGGCACTGCCAGAGCCCCCCACGGCCCTCTGGGTTCCCCCTTCCCCAGGCAGGACCAGGATCCGCCTCCGGCTCCAAGGACGAGGTTCGCAGCGGGGGATCCGCTCTCCTCCTCCGCGAGGTTTTGGCGTTTCCCGAGGGAGCGGACGGAGCCTCGCCGGCTGCGGGAGAGCCTGGGGGGTCCCAGCACGGGTCCCCCGGCCCAGCGGGGCCCTCAGGAGGAGAAGCAGAGCCCGCAGCACTCCATGCAGATCTCCAGGCAGTCGGCGGACTCGCAGCAGGCGTCGATGATGCCGCAGTCCATGTCGCAGGGCAGGTCGCAGTCCGCGCACTCGCCCGAGTTGCAGCAGCAGCAGCAGATGCAGGAGTCCTCGGAGGTGCAGGAGCCGCAGGTGGCACAGTCCAGCACGATGTTGCAGAGGGTCAGGAACTCGCAGAAGAGGCACGAGAGGATGCAGTGGACGCAGCAGTCTGGAGAGGAACGCGAGGGTGAGACAGCGCCCGGCACGGGTGGGTGCTGGGGGAGCGCCACGAGGGTGGAAATCCTCCCTCAGGAATTCGTGGAAGGGATGGGAAAAGGGGTCGGGAGGCAGGCACTGCCCCAGGGGTCTCCCTCAACACCCAGTCCTCAAAAGAGACCAATTTTGGAGGACAGGAGATGGCCCCGCTCAGCACCCGCCCTGCAGAGCCACCAGGAAGGCCCAGGGGTCCCGGAGGGCTCGGAGGATGAGATCCCAAGGGATGAGGGGCCCAAGGAGAACGGCCGGAGAGAGGACAGCCGGTACCTTCCTGTGCCTCAATGGGGATGTGGGAAGAGGCCGATTTGGAGCTGCCCTTGCTCTTCTTGCTGCTCTGGCTGTTGATGGAGTGGTGCGACTGCAGCTTTCGGTGCGGTTTCTGCGAGCTGGGCACGGCCCGGCAGATCCCGTTCCCCGCCTCCCCGTTGGCACCGCCCGGGTCCGGCCCCCGCCCGGCGCCGTTGTGCAGCAGGTGGGTGCAGGGCCCGGGGGGCTGCGGGGGTGGTCGCACCTGGGGCTGGCCTGGAGGGGAGAGCAGCACGTTATCCCCCCTGCCCTCTCCGCCGGGAGAAACGCGTGCCCAGAGCCCAGAGAAACACGGGAATCCGGTCCCCAGCTGGACACGTGGTGGCCAGGAGGTGATGCTGATGGATGGATGGTCCGAGAGGATGGAGGGGGAACTGGAGATGCGGAAGGGGTGGCTGGAGGAAGGAGGGAAAAGGGAAGGAAGTGGGATGGCTGGAGGGAAGGAGGCAAAGGCTACAGAGAGAGGAAGGGATGAAAAACCCTAAGAAACGAAGATTTGTTGTGAAGGATGTGCTGAAACTGCTGAAACTCATCAGAGGACCTGAAGAAGGAGATCTCCCGGCACAGCCGGCAGGGATGGAGCCACCGAGGCTGTCGGACAGAGCTCCTGGATCTCCCCACCTCCCTCTGTAAAGCCACTGCAGAGCCAGCCTGCTCCTCTCCCCGGCCCTGTGGGAACCGGCCGCTTCCTTAAGGTCTCCCCAACCTCTGGCTGAACTTCTCTGCAGGAGGAGGAGGAAAATAACTCTGTGCTGTGTCTGTGCCTCCCTCCAGCCTCTCCCGCCGCAGCCCCGTGTCCTGCCAGGATGCTGCCAGAGCCAGACAGGTGGCTCAGCCCCGTGCTCCTGCCCGGTGTCCCCACGCTGCCGTCCTCATCTGTGGTGCTCTGGGAGAGGACTGGGAACCAGCACAAGGAACGGGGGTTCCAGCACCCATCACCCTCCCCAGCAATGCCACAAATAAAATCCCGTCTGGTGGTGCTTTGGCCAAACTTTGCTTTTCCTCTCCCGTGGCAGTAAACAAGGGATGATTCAGGAGAGAGGCTCGAGGGCAAAGGCACCAGGGAACAGGAGCTGCTTTCTGTGCAGGGCACGGGGGGACACGGGGGTGGAGCGGGCACAGACGGTCCCTGTCCTGAATCCATGAAAATAAAATGGATGGAAGGTGGAAATAAAATAGGTGGAAGGTGAAAGACACAAGGGGATGATCCCAATGCCCGGCTCTGCCAGGCTGAGCTGGGCTCGGGCCGCAGAGGGAGGTCAGACTCAGAGCTTGGTCTTTGACACCCACTGGGACGAGAACTTAAAATAACCAGAGCTGAGCGGGAAGAGTGGGCTGGAAGCAGGAGGGATGGGAGACTGGGGAAGCAGAAAACAGGTCTTGGATAAAACAGGAATTGTCTCCCCTCCCTAAAAAACCTCGTGGAGTGTTGACTTCCTGTGTACCCTTGTCCAGTGCCCTCTCCGGCCTCGTGTGTGCACAGAGATGGCACCGAGGATGCCCACAGTGCCCAGGGCTGCCCAGAGCTGCGACAGGAAGGGGCTGAGCCCGCGGGGGCTGAGCCAAGAGGGACCCAGCAGAAGCTCAGCAGCCTCGGACGGCAGCTGGGTTTTCTGGGATTGCAGCAGGATGCACTTGGCGCTCCCCATTTCGCTGCATTCCTCAGATTAAACTGTTTGTAAATCAAAATCACGCTCTGGCTCCGGTGAGGGGCAGCCGAAGGCAGCCAGGAATCCCCCCCCTCAAAGTTAGGGAAAACAGCTCCCATTTTTTTTAGGACAGCTTTTAAGACACGGGGCCAAAGCTCTCCTAAAGAGGCATCTCCAGCTCCCCAAGTAACTTCAGGCAGGAGTGGGGGGAGCAGCCCTGGAAAACCAGGATTTTGGGGAAAACTGCCTGTCTGCAGCTCTTCCATGACCAAAAAACCTCCTGGATGTCCACTTTGGGTTTCCCACCGAGGCGATGCTCCTGGATCCCCTCAGGCTGTCCCAGGGCAGCATCACTGGGGTCCCCCTGCTGTGACCCTCCCCGAGCCACTGCCAGGGCTTGGAATATTTTGGCCACCTGGGTCTGCTGCTCCTGCCTGAAACTCAACATCCAGAATCCCAAACCCACAATGCCAATGTTCCAGAATGCTGGAAAACTGCATTCAAGCACCAGTGCTGAGCCTCGGGGGCCAATCCTGGCACTGCTGGACACGGACCTGACCCCGCACCCGACAGCCCCTTCTGCCCCATCCCTCCTGAGCCTGCACAAGCCAGACTGGCACGGGAATGCCACCATCCCATGGGAGAGCCTAACTGTACTCCCCGGGTACCGCCAAAGGGGGAATAACCCCCAAAACCCAACGGTGACCCCCCCAAGAGCAGCACTGGGAGGAGCGGGGGACACCAGGGGCGACGCTGCTCATTCCCCAGGGACAGAGGGGAAGGTCCCTAACCCAGCACCCTGAAGGAGGGTGCCCACTTCCTTCCCAGCCCCGGGGCCCGTGAGGGGCGGCCGGGGGGCTGGGCTGGGCTGGGGAGGGGGCCGTGCAGCGGCTGCGGTGTGACTCAGACGTGCAGAATGTCTGTGGGCAGCCGGCCCAGCTCCCAGATGCTGCGCAAGTCTCGGGCTCCGCCGCAGGAAACGTGCGCTCTCCCCGCTCCAGCGCCCACATTTCGCCGTCCTCTCCCCTCCCCTGCCCACCCTCTGGAGCGCGCAGCCCCGTTCCCACCCGCCCGCATCCCGCTGGGAAGCGTCCATCCACTTCTTCCCCTTTGGAAGGGGAAGCTGAGCGCCTGCATCCAGCAGGAGGGGAATGGCAGCCTGGGAGAGAAACCCTGGGAGCCGGGCTGGGGGCCAGGGAAAGGATGGACGGCTCCAGGAGAGCCTCTCACGTCTGCCAGCTCCGCTCTCCCACTCCTGCAGCGGGGCGAGGGCACCCCGGCCCGCACCCTGCCCCTACCCCACCCCGGCGCTTCTCACGGCAGCAGATTTTGGGAGGTGCTGCCCGGCCCCGCCAAGGCCTGCAGAAAAACCAACTCCTCTGTGCGGACAGCCCGGCTCAGCCAGGCTTGGCACCGGCCTCACCCTTGCCCTGGATCCGCCAAGGCAAGAGCTGTCCCAGTGGGAAGCGTCTCCCTTTGCTCCAGCAAGCGCCCGCTGCGCTCCCGTCCCGCGGCTGTGCCACGGAGACATCGCGGGGCTATGCCCATGGAAATACCCCACGGCTGTGCCACGGAGACATCCCGGGGCTGTGCCCGTGGAAATACCCCACGGCTGTGCCACGGAGACATCCCCAGGCTGTGCCATGGAGATATCCCATCCCAGAGAAATCCCAGGGCTGTGCCCACGAAAAAGTTCTCTGGGGGTCTCCTCTCTCCCACCGGGGTTTTGGGAGATTCTCCATCCAGCTCCTTCCCCGATGGCTCATCCCTTTTCCCACCACGGCATCCCAGAGGACCCCAACACTTCCCAAAGCAGCTCCAGCTGCCCCCGCTCCGCCTCGGAGGGCAGCGAGAGCCGTGCCGGGTGCCGCCCTTCACTTTCGCTTCTCCAGGTGACTCAGGCTCGGTTTGAGCTTTGATGTGGGGAGGAACAAAGCGAAGAGGAGACAGTTCCCACCTCTGCCCCGCTTTTCAATGAGCCCCGCTGCTGATGGGGGCGGCAGCAGCCCAAGGCTCGGGGCCCCGGCGGTGTCCGGAGCTGCCACCGAGGGAAACACTCACATGTCACAGCTTCGGGAGCGCCGCAGAGCTCGGCCCGGGAGCTTTTCGTCAGCGCTTTTGGGGATTTGTCATCTTCCGGGGGTTTCTCCTTCTTCGGCACCGCGGGGCGGGCGGGAGGCCGGGGCTCTGCCGGTGGCACCGCTGGGATCGGCCTCGGGGGGGGCCGCGAGGGCTCGGCCACCTCTGCGAGAGAAACGGGGTTAGAGCCGAGCCCCCCGGGGCCACCCAAAGCCCCAACCCGGCCCCGGACACTGCCCACGGCACCGCTCAGGGGGTCTGGGCTCTGATTCCCAAGCCACATCCCTGCCGCACACGGGAAAGGGGAAGAGCTGGAGCTCCCCGCGGGATTTGGGGCTGCTCGGGACGGGCACCGCGGCTGCATCACCCCGCAGCTGCTCACCCCGCTGCAGCGCCAGCGGCTCGGCAGCACCATCCCAAAAACCCTCCCAAGCTCTCACATTCCTTCTCCAAAAAGCCAAGGGATCTGGTTACACTCCGCAGCTCAAGCTGGATTTTTCATCCCCCTTCCCATGAAAGGGCCACTGTCTTCCCTGAGGGAGCTGGCTGCCACCTTCCCTCATCCACCCGCACTCCGGAGCAGGACTAACCCCTGCAGGACCCCTCGATGGGGCGGCAAAAACCTGAAAGGAGCTGAGTTCTTCCCCATGGGAGAAATCCCGGTGCCAAACCCCCCCTTGCAGAAAGCCGAGAGAAGGCAGAACCACCTTCGGCACTGCTGGGAGCCGGCTGCTCCATCCCATGGGGAATGTGGGGTGCCCAGGGGGTGTCTGGGGAGGGGGCTCGGTGCAACGCCACGCTCCCAGCAGGGCGGGGAGCCCCCTCCCCTCCACCCCATCCCTCTGCCCATCCCCCGGAATAGCAACGTCTTGCACAACAGGGGCTGGAGAGCTCTTTATATAAAACTAAATTATAGGCTGGGCAGAGGGAGGGAGAGCAGAGAGCCATAATTGCCCTGGCTGTGACGAGAGGTCCTGAATGCCGGCGGGGAGGGGAGGGGAAGGGGGAAAGGGGCCTGGGACACTTCATTATCCTCGATAAAACCGGGGTCCCACACACCAGAGCCGAGGAGGAAGGAGGGCAATTACAGATAATTAAAAGGAACATAATGAGGGAAATAGGGGGGTCCCAGCTGCGCCCCGGGATCTGCTGGAGACTGGAAATGTTGCAGAGGGGCTGCAGCTGGTCTGGAGTGATGCTGCTCCACTCCCAGCTCCACAGCACCCTCCAAACTCATCCACGTGCCTCAGTTTCCCCGCAGGACCCCCCTCTCTGCCCTCCCCAGGGTGCAGACCCAGCCTAGAGTGCTGGAGCTCCTGAGACAGGGAGTTTTGTGGGAAGGAAAACCCATCCCAGCACAGAGCCCTGCTCTCAGCTCTCACAGGTGAGGCGATTTTGGGGCTCAACCAAGGCAAATCCAGCAGCTCCAGCTGACTTTTGCTACAGCAGCGTTGGCTCCAAATCCCAAAGGAGTGTGAGCACGTGAGCCCTAGATGGGAGAAAAGCCATTCCCATGCCTCTGGAAAGCCCAGAGTGAAATGGAGAGGTGAGGAGAGCAGGCTGTCATCTCCCCACGGGTGTGGAGGGGTGGGGGTGAGTAACATCCACACGCTGCTGCACCCACAGCCTCTGTCATGCCCCAGCCTGGAGTCAGCCCTGATCCAAAGCCAGATACAAAATCCCGATGTCTGAGGAGCTCTGAGTGAAGCCAGAGGTGCCCAGGGCAGGGCACAGAGGGCGAAGCTCCCACAGAGTCCCTGGGAAGGAATTGGAGCCCCTGGGCACCAGCAGAGCCCGGGAGCTGCTCTGGTTTCTGCTGTGAGGTGCCCAGAGTTTATTCAGGACCTAAAACCCCCCAGGGTTGCCCAGATCAGCCCCATCACCACCAGATCCCCTTTCCTGTAGGTCAGCAATCGGAAAGAAGAGCTGGAAAAAATCCGGTGCAGCAGCAGGAGAAGGCACAGGGAGAGCTCCAGGAGATCTCTGCCCCAGTGTCTCCAGCACATCCCCTGCCCCCTCTGTGCCCGTTCCTGGGGACAAGGGACAGTCTGGCGAGGCCTGGAGCTCCGTGGGACAGCAGCAGCCCTGGCTGTGTGGATCCACAGGGATATCCAGGCTGCTGCTCCAACCGGGAAGGAGCCCAGGCTTGTTCCTGCCGTGTCCACTTCGCACTCGTAATTACCCTGCACGAGGGCTCACACACAACCACAGCCACACAGGGAGGAAGGTGGCAATTAAATTAACTCCCCCGGGAACAAGCTGGCCAGGAGAGGGACGAAAATAGGCAGGAATGAAGTTTGGGTAAGCTGGTCCTTCCCTGCCTCACACTGCCTCACCTCCCTGCTGCTGCAGGGCCACAGGGAATGTGCGGATGGTGCTGCCCCCCAAGAGCACGATTTCCCCTGGGAATGGGATGGAAAAGGGCCGTGTCCACCCTCGTGGTCACAGCCTGACCCCAAGGAAGGTCTGGGAGGAGCTGGACACGTGTGGGCTCAGCACAGACCTCGCAGGCTCCTGCCCCACAGCTCCCTGCCCCTTCTGATCCACAGGGAAGTGAAGAGAAAATGCCCCGGGAAGTGCAGAGGGAATGCCCCGGGAAATGCAGAGGGAATACCCCGGGAAATGTTCATGCTCTGGGTGAGCAGCAGCTCCCAAAATGCCCCCAAGAAGAGGCATCAGCTCTGCTGGCACAGGGAGAGGTGAACAGACACCTCCACCACTGGCACAGGTTCATCCCACAGCTCCCAGCTCCCTCTTCTCCTTTAAATTCCCCCAATCCCTGCTCCAGGGATGCCCTGCCAAGCTGAGGATCTCCTCTCCCTGCTGCCAGCAGGGCAGGACCAGCTCCTTCCCTCCCCTGCTGCCCCCAGAATGAGACCGGGCTTGACCTGAATCCATCAGGTTTAAAACCAATCACGAGCCTGGGCAAAACCCTACAGAGAGCCCTTGGGGTGGGACATCTCTCACCTTCCCCCAGAGCTCCTGCACAGAGCTCCAGGAGATCTCTGCGAAAATCCTCCCCAGAGCCTGGGATGAGAATCCAAACCTCTGCTCCCCCAGCACAACGGGGATGTGGAGGTGCCGTGGCACAGGGAGAGCAGCTCAGATCTCTGGTTTTTGGGAGCAGAGGTAACGAGGCATTTAAAAAGAATAATTTCAGCTTCAATAAATCCCAGCACTGCCCTAAGGTACCAGAGATCAGGAAAGTGATGGATGTGGAGCTGCTTTCTTCTGCCAAGCCCAGGACATGCACATGGATCCGGTTTTCTGATTATTCTCCCCAGTCCCAAAGTCCAAATCCATCCGTCATGGAAGTGCCGAGACATCAGTGAGCTCCAAAGTCCATCGGGGGGTGGGAAAAGAGGAGAGGAGAGAGGGAAGATGCAAAGAAGCTGGAAGGGTTCATGGCTGTGACCCAGGATCCTGTAAAATTCCTGCAAAGTCCAATGTCCCATCCCTCTGGGAATGCAGGGAGGCCCCAAATCTGCAGGAGCTCCTGGGGCTGGTTCTGATCCAGGGGGAAAAGTGCTCTGTGCTCCGGGTGGGAAGCACATGGAATTCCTGATGGGCTGAGCTAAGCATTCCCAAAGAGCTGGACAAGCAAAAGGCAGGAGCAGCCCGTCAGCACCTTGGGATGAGCTTTTCCAGCAGCACAAACACCACAGCCACAGCACCCCACAGCTCCCAAAAACCTGTGGATTCCCTTTTCCCAGCTGGTTGTGGTGCCCAGACCCCCAGAGGATGTGGGAAGACGCAAAGCTGGAGCCGTGGTTTGGGGTCAAACCCACCCAGGGTGTCCCGTGGCTCCTGCTCAGCATTCCTGGGCTGAGGCTGCTGATCCTCCTGGGATCTCATTTCTCTGTCCCTCTTCCTCCCCAGTGCCTTTGGCTCCGAGGAAAGGAATCTGGTGGCAGGAGATGGATGGAGACATCCCCAGTGTGGCACGTCCCTGTTCCCAATCCCAGGGAGGGACAGCACAGGAAGGAAAACTCCAACAGGGAGCGAAGAGAGGCTGGGACTGGGAATGTGGGAACAAATCCCATCCCTTCAGCAGCCTGGGACTGGGAATGTGGGAACAAATCCCATCCCTTCATCAGCCTGGGACTGGGAATGTGGACACAAATCCCATCCCTTTGGCAGCCTGGGACTGGGAATGTGGACACAAATCCCATCCCTTCGGCAGCCTGGGACTGGGAATGTGGACACAAATCCCATCCCTTCTGCAGCCTGGGACTGGGAATGTGGACACAAATCCCATCCCTTCATCAGCCTGGGACTGGGAATGTGGACACAAATCCCATCCCTTCTGCAGCCTGGGACTGGGAATGTGGACACAAATCCCATCCCTTTGGCAGCCTGGGACTGGGAATGTGGACACAAATCCCATCCCTTCAGCAGGCAGAGGTTTGGTGTTGATCAAAAGGGAGGGAGAAGGGGTCTCAGCACATCTGGATCCACGTCTGAGCTCTTGAGGATCATCCAAATCCAACGCCACGGGATGCAGCTCCTGCCAGCGTGGAGACACTCAGGAGAGCCCCCCTTCTCCTGAGATTTAATCCCTTGGGAATGGCTGGACAGGGAGCAGGAAATCCTGGATGGAGTTGCCATGAACAACAACCCAGCACCTCGGCACTTTTTGCGTTGGGAGCTCTCTGATCCTTTTTTCAAGCAGATAAAACGAGCCTGAAACCTCTCCTGGTTTTCCTGGCCCAGCCAGGTGCCTGCCTGGCCTATTCCAGGGATATTCCAGGTTTCCAGTGCAGAAGAGACGACACCGAAGCAAATCCTTCCCATCCCACGAGCCAGGCGGGAGCAGAGGGAAGCAAAATCCTGGTTTGAAAGTTTGCAGGACTGGGAAAAAATCCCAATTGCCTTATTTACACTCAGTCTGAAACGAATGCACCGAGGCTGCCTCAGATTCTGGGATAGGGAAAGGAAAAGGAGGGTGGGAAGGGAAGGAGAGATGCCCAAAGAGTGGCCAGATCCAGCATAGCTTTGCTTCCCACCTGGAAAACCTTTGGCCCAGAGTCTCTCTGCTCACCTGGGCAAAGCTTTGGATAAACAATTCTGGGACAATGAGGAATCCAGTCCAAAAAACCCAGTGGTTTCTATGAGAAGTGACTTCCTAAACGCAAAAAAAAAAAAAAA
>VZRV01004963.1:136161-173455 GCA_013398115.1 Falcunculus frontatus | reverse complement strand
CTGTGGGATGGGGAGGAACCCATGGGATGGGGATGATTCTGTGGGATGGGGAGGAACCCATGGAATGGGGATGATCCTGTGGGATGGGGATGAACCCATGGGATGGGGGTGCAATAGTGGGATGGGGGTGAACCCATGGGATGGGGATGCACCCATGGGATGGGGATGCACCCACTCCATGTCAGAGCTGGTGGAGCAGCTGCATTTCCCTCCTGCTCGTGGCACGAGGGCTCAGGCTGTGCCAGAGGGTGGCCAGGGCACGTCCATCCCACGGAGCCCATCCAGGTGACCGTGCACAGGGCAGGGAGGGGACAGCAGCCAGCAGGGAAGGGGATGTAGAGGGCAGGAAGGGACTCACGCTTACAGGCTGGCTGAAAGGCTTTGGCTCTGAAGGTCTCATGTGAAGATGGGCCATCATTGCCTGGAGACGCTCGCTCTCCTTGGCCAGCTGAGGGAGGCAGGAAGCAGGAGGAGGTGGTCACACAGTGCCAAAGTCACCACGGAGGTGCCCACGGCCTGGAGGAGCTGCCATGAGCCCTCAACCCCGGTCTGGACAGGCAGCAACCCCTGGGGTGTCCCCCCAAGTGCCACCTCCTGCCCGATGGTGGCTCCCGAGAGCCCCAGTGGGGCTGTGCCCCTGTGTGGGGGCTGCTGCACCCACCCTGGGGGCACAGGGGCTGCTCCAGCTCCGTGTGTGCACTCAGAGGAAAAATCCACGGAGCCACTCCCAGAGCCTCCAGGCTGCCACCCACCAGCAGGGCCACCCACCACAGCCCTGGCTGTCCCTCCTGGGTGCTCCTGTCCCCATGGCCAGTGCCTGCTGTCACCATCCCTGTCCCCTTTGCCCTCCTCCTGCTCCCTGTCCATCCCTCCATCCATCCACCCGCATTCCCACATCGCTGTAATTGCTCCCTGCCGCCTGTTTACTCCCCGGGAGTGTGGGCAAGAGTGAAATATTCACTGTGGCACCAGGAGAGACTCTGAGCCCGGCGGAGCCGATGGGATCTGACACCCCGCTCCCTTCCCGTCACCTTCCCTTTCCACCGGCACCCCTCAAGCTCGGGGGGTCCCCGCGCACCAGCCGAGCCCCCTCCGCGGGCGGGCGAGGAAGGGGTTAAAAGCGGGAGGCAGAGCGGAGTTTGCCGCAAGTTTGGAGCAGCTCCGGCTGCGGCGGAGCTCATTAGAGCTGACAGCTCTCCTCTCGTGATGCAGCCGCTCCTCGCCGGCACAGCGGGAGCTCCGCGCTCCAAACTTTCTAATTGGTGGCTCCGTGGCAGGTTCCTCTCCGCACACACAGCTCCGCTCTCGCCCTTCAGCTTTTTTTTTTTTTACATTTTTTCCCTCCTCCCCTTTTCCTTTCCCTCCCCTCTTTAAGCGCCAGGAATTGCTTTCAAGCTCTGGCGTGCGTAGGGATGGGGAGTGGGATGGGAGGCAGGGATGGCCCGGGAGGATGCAGCCCTGTGCACCCTCATCCCACGGCGCCTGTGAGCCCCTAATTCTGGGTGGGGGGTCCCAAGGGTGCTGCACATCTCATCCCGATGTCCCCTGTGGTGTCACACACAGCCACGGGTCACACGCCACCCTGAGCTCCTGCCAGCCCCAGGCACTGTCACACCACAGGGGTCTCAGGGAGTGACCTCCTGCCCCATCCCATTTCCTCCCCTTTTTCCCCGCCTCTCTTCTCCATTAACCGAGTTCTGCAGAGCACGCTGGGGGCTTGGAGAGGCTGGGAAAAACACTATTTAAAGAACTGCCTCGCCAAAAATAGTGCCCCAAAGTTGGGCTCTGAAGACCACGCTCAGCCACCAAAATAAGTGGCCTGGTTTCCAAGCAGCCCTGGGGCTCCCAGGGAGGTGGCACAACCCACATCCCCCCTGTGGGGACAAACCCTCCTGGCACCTCCTGCCTTCCACATCTGTGGCATCTCCTTTTACCCACAGGAACACTTTGGGATGAGAAGGGAACTCGTTTGAGGGCTTGATTTCCACTTGGATGCAGGATTCCTATTGGGAAGGGTGTTTAAAAGGAGTCCCCAGGGGGGTGGTTATGGTCCCCAAGCCTGTCACCCTCTCCTGAGGGGAGCAGCCAAGGCACAGGGTGACAAAGAGGTGGCTTTTTGTCCCCAGAGGTGTCCACGGGGGGCTGGGGTGACACACCCACCTGTATCTCCAGCTGCTGTACCACTTGCATCTGGACTCGACACTGGGCCGTGCTTCGGTCATCAAGTGCATGTTCTGTGTTGAGGTGTCTGGGGAGGAGAGAACAGAGGCTTGGTTAGGCCTGGGCATGCCCAAACCTCAGCCCCTCCGCTGGGGCCACGCCTGGGATCAGCCCCGACCTGCAAATTGCTCAGGGATGCTCTGGCCTTGCTGCCCAAAGTGGGGTGAGCATGAGGGAAACTGAGGCACGGAGGTGACTGAGCAAAGCAGGCTGTGCCACCACCCCAAACCCGGCCTGGAGGGTGGCTGAGACACTCCCCTGGGGCCACACCTGGGATCAGCCCCGACCTGCAAACTGCTCAGGGATGCTGCAGCACCGCTGCCCAAAGCAGGATGGGCAGGAGGGAAACTGAGGCACGGAGGTGACTGAGCAAACCAGGCTGTGCCACCACCCCAAACCCGGCCTGGAGGGTGGCTGAGACACTCAGCCCTACACGTGGCAGCCCCGGGGTGTTTAGGAGCAGCCTGTGGCTGAGGGAAAGCCCATGGATTGTCCTGGAGCAGGCTGCTGGCACGAGGTGCCAGGAGGACCTGAGGAGCAGGTTCCAGGACAAAGGCAGCGTTATGGGAGGGTGACTTACACCCTTCCAAGGAAAACCCCGAAGGCAGAGGGTGGCATTTCCAGCCTGTTCCCCATCCTGCCACCTCCCTGCCTCGTGTTTATGTTTAGGAAGCACCAGGACCTTTGGTCCTCGCCGGGCTCCCTCCTCCTCCTCAGGGAGGGGAAGGGCTCCCGGTGACAGGGTTGTCACTTGCTGCAGAGCCAGGGACATCCTGGCATCACCTCGCCCCCAAACCCAGCCAAGCAGCAGCCTGGGGACACAGCCAGCCCCGAGGATGTCACAAGGCCCTTGCTGGGGTGGGCACAAACTCAGGGGGGGCCTCACTGGAGGAGCAGGATGGGTTGGGGGCGGATTCTGGGCAGTTCCACCCTTGGAACACCCCAAAAGGTGCTGCTGGGGGATCCCGGGGGCCCAGTGCCAGCTGTTCCCCAGGACTACGACTGAGACACCCCAGGAGCAGCCTCAGGAGCTGCTCTCCAGGCTGGCTCTGGATGCAGGAGAGGCAGGAGTCTCACCCGGCCGCCTGCCAGAGCCTTCCAGCCCCAGCCTGCACAGACAAGTCAGGGAAGCTGCCAAACCCATCCGTGAGCAACTCCCCCAGAGCCCCAGCCCTGCTCCTCTCCCTGCCTGGCACAGCCAGGGCACGGCTGCTTCTCCAGGGAGAAAAAGCTGTCAGAGCCAAGCGGGAATGAGGCCGTTTCCCACTGACCCTCACCCTGATGAAGCACGGCTCCAAGGCCACGCTGCCCCTCCCACCCCAGCGCTGACCACCGCAGCTGCTCCTCAGAGGGGATGCTCAGAGGAGGCTCCAAGCTGGTGCCCGGACTCAAGGCAGGGTCCAGGCTCCAGCTGGGCTCGGCCTTTGGGAGCTGGAAGCTTTCTGTCTGTCTGTCCCACACCCTGACCTGTGCCCACGTGGGCAGGGAGGGGACAGAAACCCTGGGCCAGGCTGCCCTTGTGCCCAGGGGGGCAGGAAGGTGGGACAGGCTCCCGGTGACTGGCACAGCACGGCTCTGCCAGCCCTGTGACCCAGCCCTGGGCATTCCCTGCCAACCCAGAGCTGGCTCATCTGCCCCGTGCCACTCCAACAAGCCCTGCCAGGCAGGAGGTGATGCCTTATCTGGGTTCACCCCATGACTCAGAGGCAGAGCAAGGAGGACACAGGAGGCTGAATCAGCCTCTAACTCATCCTCTGGCTGCCTTCGCACCTCCTCATCCTCCCGGGTGAGGCCTCTGCCCAGCTCCTTCCGTGGGAATGAGTGAGCTGGCACAGTCCAAGGGATGTTCCCACTGGAGCCAGCCCTGAGAGCGTGGCAGAGGACAGAGGATGAGTTTGGAAAGCCCCAAAAGCCGCCCGGCGCGGAGCGCGGCGCTCGCCGAGCAGACAGCCGGGGAGGCGGGGGAAGGAGCCGCCAGCCCGTCAGCTCCTTCTGATGTCTTTGCTAAAAATCCTGGCTACAAAGAGATCTAATTGCAAATGAACTAATTAAGTAAACCTCTGACGAAGCGTGAAAACAATTTGTTTGACCCTGACGCTAGCAGAGGGCTCTCCGACAGCAGAGTTAATCAGTCAGCGCCGGAGCCCACAAGCGGTGTCAGCGGTGCCATCTGCCATCTGCTGCCTCCCCCCGCGCCCCCCACCAGCGCTGCCAGCCCCCCTCGCCTGCTGCCGGCGCCTGCCCAGGCTCTGGCCTCCTCCAGATCATCCCCTCATCCAATGGTTTGCCTTGGAAGTGCTCGTAAAGCTCATCCCCTTCCACCTTTGCCACAGGGTCACCTCTGGCTCCAAGCCAGCCTGGCCTTGGATGCTTCCAAGGATGGCACAACACCAGCAGCAACTCCTGCTGCGTTTTTTCCTTCTCCATGGGGTCAGCCAGCTCTGGGAACAGACTTTGGGGTGTCTGAACTAACTCTCAGGATCTTCCCCTCCACCAGCTCCATTCTGTCTCAGCCTGAGACAGAAAAACCTCCCCCAAAAAGGTGACACTTACTTGACAAACTGCCCCAAGTCCTCACAGAGGGTTTCGCAGCCAGGCCACTTGCACTCTCCGTGGCCATAGAGCGGGTGGGAGCCGGGGGTCTCTTCGTGGGAAGAGCTGCACAAGAGGGAAAGGGGCCTTCAGATGAGGGCAGCCGGGATGCTCCAGCATTCCCAGGCATGAGGACAGCCCTGGGAAACCCACGGGAGACCCCACAGTGACAATTCTCTGTCTTCCCTTGGCACAGGGGTGCAGCAAAACAGCGCCAGGCCTCATTTATGGGGTGGGCAGAAACCCCCCACCCCTCCCAGCCCTGTGGGCGATGGATCCCGGCCCCTTCCACCTCTCCAGGAATAAAAACACAAAGTGCCAGGGCCCGACCCGGCTCTACCTGTCCCTTCTCGGCGTGTGCATGGTGCTCTGTCCATTGGGCAGAGGGTGATGGGAAATGGGAGGCGAGACCTTGGCGGCCGAAAACGAGGTAGAGTTGGAGGTGTTGGTGGTGAGGTCAAGACCTTCCTGCTTAATGCTGTCCTCGACGGGCTGGGCGGCCGTGACCTCCTTCCAGAGCTGCTGGAGGTCCGAGGGGCAGACAGCTGTGGCATGGGAGAGAGTGACCAGGGTCAGCAGAGACATGGGACAGCACCCAGGGCACCCCTCCCTGCTCCCTGATCCCCCAAATCTCACCCAGCACCAGGAAAGCATCACCTGGAGCTGGGCACAGCAAGGGGAGGCTGCACGGCCCCACTGGGAAACCCAAAACAAGGCACCCACAGAGGTGTTCCCAAAACGGAGGAGAGCCTGGCTTCCCAAATCCTGGCACCTCTCTGCCACAGGAAGAGCTGCCCCAAATCCTGGCACCTCTCTGCCAGAGGAAGAGCTGCCCCAAATCCTGGCACCTCTCTCCCAGAGGAAGAGCTGCCCCAAATCCTGGCACCTCTCTCCCAGAGGAAGAGCTGCCCCAAACCCTGTATCTCTCTGCCAGAGAAAAGATGCCCCAAATCCTGGCACCTCTCTGCCAGAGAAGAGATGCCTGAACCCCGTATCTCTCTGCCAGAGGAAGAGCTGCCCCAAATCCTGGCACCCCTCTGCCAGAGGAAGAGCTGCCCCAACCCTGCACCCCTCTGCTCCAGGTGCCACAGGAACCCAGGACTCCAACCCTGCACGGCTCCATCCACGGACACCACCCCCCCCAAACTTTGGGGGCATCACAAAACCCAACCCCACAACCCCTCCCCGGCCTCCCTCACCCAGAGCTGGGCAAGCTGTAGCCCAGGAACCCCCCGAGGCCGGGCTCCTTACCTTGGGGCAGGGTCTGCAGGGGCACGGTGCCCTGCCCCGGCGGGAGGCTCACCAGGCCCTGGCGCTGCAGGTTTAACAGGTGCTGCTGCTGGAGCTGCTGCATCTGCAGGAGCTGCTGCTGGAAGGCCAGCTGCTTGTTCCCCAACGGCTGCCGAGACAAAAGGAGGGACAAATCCAAGCTTTATTCCCGGCCTGGCAGGGCAGGAGGGGGTGGGAGGTGGCGGTGAGGGGCGCTGGCAGCGAGGGGTGGCAGCGGTGGGGACACGGCGCCCGGCGGTGCCTCCATCCTGCTGTGGGGCCTGCTCAGCTCCCGGCTGAGCCGGACGGAGGCTTTGATCTATCGGAAGAGGAGGGGAAGGAAAGGGAAAAGGGGAAGGGAAAAATAAAGCGCTGGAGAGAAAGGAAGAGAAAGGAGCTGGGGGCTTGCTCGGAGCTGCGCAGGGAGGAACCCGCAAAGCTCAGCTGGGAGGGTCCTGGGGGGAGGCTCAGCTGTGGGGTCGGTGTGAAAAAAGGGGGGTCCCAGCAGGCAACAGGCACAGAACCCTCCTGTAAGGCAGAAAATGATCCCTGTCTGTCAAAAATGACCATTAAGAGCCTCTTCTTAGTGAGGGGCTGACAGTGGTGCAGGGCAGGGGGTGCCCAGTGCCAGTACCGCTGTCCCCAGCCCGGCCACAGGCACCCCCTAAGTCGGTGACTCTCCCCCCACCCCCCCAGAGCTGGCCTGGCTCTGACCAGCAGTGCTGGCCCTAAACTAGTTAGGCAGGACGGGTCCCTGGGGAGGCGCCGAGAAATCCATGAGAATTAAGTGAAGGGGAGAGAATTCAATTAGGGCTGGGGACAGGCAGCTGCTAATCCGAGCCGGCCGGGAGAGGGGAGCTGCCCCAGGGCTGCCCGGCCTCATTAGTGGGGCAGGCGGCTCCCTGACCCCGTGAACCCCCCCAAACCCCCCTGTCTGGGCAGACGGTGCCGGCAGGGAGCGAGGAGCCCTGCTGGGGCACATCCCCCCCTCGCTGCACTCTGCAGCCCCCCCAAAAGGAGTATTTCCATCTCTGTGTTCTCACTGAGGAGCACAAGAGCCCTGCAGTTGGGATGTCCTTGTTTTGTGAGCATCGTGGGGATTCGGGCCCCCCAGGCACTGGGAATTCCAGGGAACTGGTGATCCCTGAGGCTGCATCAACAGGGAACAGCAGACAGACTGTCTGTGGCCATCCCAGTCCATGACTGAGATTGGGGCCATCCCAGTCCACAACTGATTTTGGGGCCATCCCAGTCCACGACTGAGTTTGGGGCCATCCCAGCCCACGACTGAATTCGGGGCCAGCACTCCAGGTCCCACTGGATGCAGGTGGACCCTTGAGGATGCTGTTGATGCTCAGCCTTGGCTTTGTGAATCAGAGGGTGAGGATGGGCTCCAAATTCCCCTCTGAAACATCAGGCAGGACCACGAGTCCTGTCTAGGGCACAGACAGAGTTTAATTCCAGTTTCTCAGTCTCAGAGGGATGTGTGGACTCTCCCCGTCCTCTCCACCTCACAGCCACGGTGGAATTGCCTCTCCAGAGTCAGATCTGGATCCTCCCTGACTCTGTCTCAGCCCTGCACCTCTGAGGCTTAAAGATCAAGGCACAAATCAAAGCAATTCCTGCTCAGTGAAGAGAAATCCCTGAGCTTGCCCTGACTCCTGAGCCACAAGGGCTCCAGGCCGTGGGATCAGCAGGATGGAGGGAAAAGGGCAGGACCAGGCTGCAGCCTGGAGGCTTTAACAGCAGCTTCTCTGTCCTCCAGGGTGTCCCCTCCCGGCGAGGGGAAGCTCTGCCACCGTGTGGGATGGACACACTGTCCTCACCCTTAGAAACAGCAGCTGGGATGGGATGGGATGGGATGGGATGGGATGGGATGGGATGGGATGGGATGGGTTTCTCCTCCTCTTCCCGGCTCCACCACCGCCCTCCCCGAGGGCTCCAGGGCAAGCCTGAGCTTTGCTCCAACACAGCTTCATCCACGTCACTTCCAGGCTGAGGAGCTGGGAGGGGATGAAGTCAGGAGGATCCCTGGGCACGTTGCCTGCATCCCACAGCCCAGCTGGACTCTCCTGACCCGGCCTGGCCAGAGTCAGATCCCCAGAGCCCCCCGGGCAGCCCTGACCCACACATGACTCTGGCAGGGACGGTGTTGAACCTGGTGACAGATTGAACCTGCACCTTCACATGCCTCAAATCCATGTCCCTCCAGCTTCCCCAGACCAGGAACTAGAGGACCGGCCCCAGGAACACAAATCCAAGCCAAACCAAGGCCTGATCCTGTGGGGGAGCCAATCTGCCATCCCTAAGGAACAACTGTGGCACCACAGACTTCTAAACCCCAGAGGGATGAGTGAAGAGGTGCAGAGCCATCCACCAGCCCATGGGCTCCAAGACAAGTTTTCCTTGGAGAAACCAAGGTGGGGGAGAGCCTGGAGGACAGCCCCAGACTTCCCAAAAAATCTCACACCCTGGTGAACCCCAGGAGTCTCGTTCCTGTTGGAAAAGCCACTCCCAGAGGAGCTGGCTCTGCGCTGGGGCTGAATCCTTGCGCTTGGCTCCCCCTGCCCATTCCCAGCTCATTCCCAGCCCATTCCCAGTGTGGGGCTGGGGGTCTGCAGCATCGCTGCCGTGCATTAGATGCAGCTGAGTGGGTGCAGCTAGCGGGGCAAGAGGCGCCGTCACTTTGATTTATGAGCACATCAGGAGGAGTTTGCGCCGTGACACGCGGGACTGACAGCGGCACTTCATTAAGCTGACACCGGGGTTAGGCGCCAGCAGCCCTCCCTCCCCACCCTGTCTGCCTCTCGAAAGGGACAACCCCCGCCCTCGGCAGCTTTGGGGACACACGGAGAGCCTCCCAGGGGATACTGGGGTCTCTGCACCCCGATGCTGCTTGGAGGAGCCAAGTGTCCTGGGAAGGGCGGGATGGGAGACACGAGGGCGAGGGGCTGCACCACAGCTCCTTGTTTCTCCCACATCCAAGGTGCTGCTGGAGGCTGGGGGCTCACCCTCACACCCCAGCACAGGAAAATGCTCCAGGATGGACTGGGATGTGCCGCAGCTCAGCCCCATCCTGGCAGGATGCATGGATTCATGGATCGGCTGCCCCTTCCTCATGCCCCCGGTGGGGTGCAGCGCCCATGGACACGGAGCATCCCTGCATCCTTAGGGACAGGATGCTACTGACAGGATGCTACTGACAGGCTCTTCCCACATATTTCCATCCTCTTTTCTGTCCTCCCCTTCTCCAGCAGCCGTGCTGCTCCCGGGGAAACCAGAGCCGCTCCTCCCGGAGATGCTGCCCCTGCTCCCGGGGAGATCTGAGCTGCTCCTCCTGGAGATGCTGCCCCTGCTCCTGGGAAAATCAGAGCCCCTCCTCCCGGAGATGCTGCCCCTGCTCCCAGCTCCTTCCCAGCACCGTTCCCACCTGTGGATCCCGCTCCAAGCTGCTGACTCACAGCAGCACCGAGAGGAGCCCTCAGAACGGAGCAGAGGGGAAGCAGAGGGCGCTGGGTTTACAAATCCTGCAGCGGGGCTGGAATTAAATCCGGCTGTGGGTTTCCAGGAAGGATCCAAGGGTGGCTCTGTGGAGGCATCCCAGACACTCCAGCTCTTCCCTGAACTTCAGGGAAGCCACAGCATCACCATTCCCAGCAGGCAAAGGCCAATAAAGACTTTAGGAACACCAGCTACCCAAATTTTCGGGGTGAAACCAAAGCCTATCCAAGGAATTTGAGGAGGGGAAACACTGACATCCCCTTGCTGGGACCTCCTCGGTGTTTTTCCCAGCTGGAAAGATGGACACACACCCCTCCAGCAGCATCTAACACCCCTTCCCTCCCCCCTCCAGCTTCTCCTTCTTGTTGGATAAATTTCCCGTCTCCTCTGTACCATTTAATTAAAAGTTAACACGCGCTTTTTAAAGCGGAGCCCGCTAAGCAAGCGCTTTGTTAGAGCTTAATTATATCCCTGCTCGGTGCTGCGAGAGAACATCGCCGGGGCCAGCAGGAAAGTCCTTGAGGAAGCTCACATCTCTGCCTCCCCCGTTTCCCAGAGCTCCAGCAGCTCCTGGAGATGGCTCTGATAAACCTGATCCTGTAAAGGCACCAACAGCCCACAGCCAGAGCCTGGCTGAGGCTGCAGCAGCTGACCCTGAGCCACTGCAGCCACCCTGGTCCCCTGATGCCCACATGGCTCTGCCAGTGAGTGCCCCCTGTGCCACCCCAACACACAGTCTGGGCTTCAAATCTTCCCTCCCTGCCAAAAAGCTGAGTTTTAAGTGCTGGGCATCCATCAGGGTGCTGGATTTTCGGAGGGGTGATGGCCAAATACAGCCCCAGGACCCCTCCTCGCACCAGGAGTGAGAGGCTCAGGAACATGTCCCTTGTCACCAGGAGCCCATGGAAGGACACCCAGTAGAGGGGCAGCAATGCCAGGCACGGATTCCGCAAAAATGCGCTGCAAAAAAACCCCATGTGCAGCATTTTGGGAAGAGAGAGGGGCAAAAATATCCAAGGAAAAGCAAAGGAGCAGTGCTGTGTGCTGGCTGGGCTCTGTCCCCAGCCTCTGCAAGCAGCATAGCCCCAAAACACAGCCACAACCCCTCAGGGGGCATCACTGTCCCCTCAGGGGCAAAACCTCAGTGTGAAGGGAGTTCTACAGGATTGGGGCAATCACAGGGGCATAAAATGGGTCTCCACCAGGCACCGACCTGCCCAGTGCTGCCAACATGGTCCTGGGGCTCTGAGAGCCCTGCCCACCTTGGAGTGTCCTGCTGGAAGAGCCCTGTGCTGGGATCACTGCTGTTTCCCACATTCCCTGGGTGTTGGAGAGCCTGGCAGGAAAAGCCCAGCTTTGGTTGCCACCTGAGCAGCCCTGCCCACTCACCAGGGCACAGCCAGGACTGGGCTGCCCCAGCTGAGAGCCTGGCAGGGCAAGGGCTGGGCTGAGCCTCCTCTGATCCCGTCACAGGGGGATTTGGGGAGCCCTCGCTCTGTGCTAGGGGGCTGTGACCTGTCCCTGCCACCCTCCAATGCTGGTAGCCCACACCCCACATCTCCAGGAGGCAGCAGATCGCAGAGAGGGAGGAAGAGGAGGAGGAAAAGGAGGAAGAACAACAACTCCCAGTGGCTGGACTGGCTGTCCTGGCAGCCCCAGAGCAGGATGTCCCTGTGTCCCATCCCTGGGGGCTCCCTGGGGGTGCCCCACATCTTGTTTCCCCCTTTAATTTGCTGCCAGCTCTGCTGGCCCGGCGCCCTCCAGGTGAGCTCACCTCTTTGGGTTGCTGCTTTCCGGCTTGCTGCTGGGTCAACAGCTGCAGGTGAAGCTGCTCCTGCTGCTTCTTGTAGTATTCCTGCAGCTGGGAAGGCGAGAGAGAAATGGGATCAGCAGAGGAACCACCCCGATCCCACTTCACCACCCCGATCCCACTTCACCACCCCGATCCCACCTCACCACCCCGTGCCCAGCGCCGAGGCTCTGCCACAGCCACGCCAGCTCCTGGCACCGTGTCACCAGGGCAGGCTCCCTGTGTCACCTGGTGCAGGGTGGGAGGGAAAGGACCCACCAGAGGAGTCAGGGCAGCAAAGGAACCCCGGGCACACATTCCCAAAGGCTCTGGATCCCCACGGCAAGTGAGCCCCCCCCAAACACCAGCAACGCCCACGCTGCTGTTTAATTTAATGCCAACCCACTGCCCCTTGAGAGGAGAGCAGGTTGGGGTGCCCTGGCACATCACAAAACGTTTCAGCATGGGGAAATGCCAGTTTTGGCATGGTGGGACCCCAAAACACCCCTGGCAAGTGCTGTGAGAGCCAGGGTGGGGTCCCAGCTGGGAAGGGCCGGGAGCAGCCACAAACCCTGGTCTGTGAGAGCTGGGGCTTCAACCCCGCAGTCAAAACAGCCCCTCAAATCAAAGCAGAGGCATTTGCTGGGCCATTAAAACAGGGATAACCCCCCTGGATCCACAAGGAGCCACCGGAGAGGGTCCCAGTATCCACAGGCAGCACTGGGACCTGCCGGCATCGCCGCCAGCTCTCGCCCTGGCCCCTAAATAAACTGTGGATGATGGATTTGCTGTGTGCAGGGAGGGGGGGAAAGGCACGGGGAGGTCAGTGAGACCCCCCCCAGCCCCCTCCCAGCCTCGTGGGGGCTCAGGAATGTCCCTGTGGATGCCGGGAAGGCTTTATCAGCTCGGGGCTGCCAGCAGCGAGTCGCTGTTTGTGTCGGAGAACAGGTTTGGAGGGGCTGGGTGTTTACCCCCGAGCCAGCCCGAGCCAGGGCGCAGCGGCGTGGCCGGGCTGGGAGCAGGAACATTGGGTCAGGGGTGAGAGGTGTGATGTTTGGTTTGCTGCCGGTGGAGAATGTGAGCTATTCCGGCCTGGGTTGTTTAATTTGCAGTCAAACGTGTTTCTTTATCCGGCTCCAAAGAGGCTTGTGGAAGGACCCACCCAGGGTAGTGTTTACCCTTTGTTCTTTCCCTGGGGCCAACCTTGAATCCTTATCAGCCTGTTTGGAGTAAACAGGTACTGGAGGCAGGAGGAAGGGTGTGGAGGATGCTTGTGGGGTTTCTCCCTCTCTCCCAGCCGGCGGGAGCTGTTTACCCAAGCAGACTTATTTTGTTTCGGAGTGGAAATCTGCTTTTTTTTTTTTTTCCCTTCTTTTTTTTCTTCCCTCCCCATCTGACTAAAATCTCTGGAAAAGCCAAGCAGGGCCATGAGAAACAAACCTCAGGTCTGGGGCTGAGCACAGGCACCTGCCCAAAGCCCAGCAGTGGCCATGGGGCTCTGCTTGGGGCACATCGAGCCAGGAGCCCGACCTTGGCTTTTCCCAGAAGCTGGGAAGCCCCAAATCAGCCCTTGAGCAGGAATTTTGTAGGTTTTGAGACCCTGGCTCAGGGTGGCAGCATCAGCACTGTCAGCACCTGCAGCTCTTTTCATCCCTGGACGTGCTGGGAATCCCAAAGGAAATACACAGAGAGCAGAAGGAGGAGAGGACCCATTTTTCTGCCTCCAACAAACTCCAGCATTCCCAGACCCCAGAGGGAATTTCCTGGCTGGATTCAGCCCCGGGGCAGCGTTACCTGTTGCAGCATTATCGCCTGCTGCTGCTGCAGGAGGGCCTGGAGCTGGGGAGGGGACAGGATCTGCTGCATCTGCTGCGGCGTGATCATCTGCGGGGACATCATGGCCACGGACACGGGCACCTGCGGCAGCAAGGACACGTCACCACTCCCAACCCCGACCTGTGAAACGCACCCCAAACACCAACAGCACCTCTCCCAGAGCATCCTCCGTGTGCCCCATCCCTGTGTCACCTCTGGATGAAGCCCCAGGCCACTGGGGCCATCCCCTGGGATGTGGCAATGGCAGGGAGATGTCCCACGGTGCCGCTGGCACCAGGATGGAGCTTCCTGAACCACGAGCTCCCTCCTGAGCGAAATCTGCTTTTTTTAATGCAATTTACTGGGGGAACTGGGCATCAAACCACAGCTCCCTCCCCTGCTGGGAGCATGGGAAGGGTGGAGGGAAATGCCAGGGAAGTGGGAAGATACCGATCACCCAAATAACTCTGCAGAGCAGAGCACCGAGGAAGAGGTTACGGGGTTCTCCACAGACACATCAAAGCTTTACCTCCAGCTGACACCAGTAACTCCCGTCATTCCCGTGCCAAGAGGAGGGAGGGACGAGGGAACCTGCCAGCCCCTGCCTTTGGTTATCAAAACACGGGTCCACACCCCCAGCGCAGCTCTGGAGAAGGTGTCGGTGATGGATCCCAGCCCTGCTGGGTCCTGCCCAGGTGGAGCAGTGCCCGGATGGAGCCATCAAGAGCTGCCTTGTGCCAGCTTTTCACTGATCCCACCGGCCCAAAGCCCTTCCCAAGGCTCTGGGCAGAGTTAGGGCCTCGCTGTAATTTAATGACCCTCCTGGATGCCCCCTTTTCCTGGGAAAGCAAATAAGAATCACTGGGCAGGAGCCACCGGCAGCCACGGGCTCTTCCAGGGGATCCCAGGAAGAGGCAACAACTCCTTGGCGTGTGGGATGAGGCAGAGCACAAGCCAGGCTCCAGCTGCAAGCCAAGGACCCGGTCCTGATCCAAACTAAACAACTCATCCCCTCATCCCAGGATCTCAGGAGCTCAAAGAGCAGAGAAACCCAGCAAAGTCCCGCTGAGAGCCTGGTTCCTGCCAGCTCCCCCTGCCCAGGACCCTCAGTGATGCCCACACTGCCCAGTCTGGACCCCTTCCAGCCACTCCAGCGGGGATGGGACCACGGGGCAGCCTCGTGCAGTCCCTCCCATCTGTGGTGGGTGTCCAGCTGACCTTCAAGGGAGATTGCAGAGCCTTATCTATTTACTCAGGCATTCTGCTGCAGGGAGGCGTCGGACACGGGGCCAGCTCTGTTTGTCACCAGCGTTTCCCCCTCCAGCCACCTCCGTGGTGGAGTTATTGATTCATTCCTCCGAGTTCCCACCCGAGGGCTGCAGCTCAGCAACGAACCCCAGCGCCCTGCAAGGCTCCAGCACCCACCAGAGAGCCACCGTGGCACCAGCACCCGGCGAGGAGCTGCTGTTTGGGCACCCAGGTGCTCGCAGCCAGCTGTGCCAAGCCCCGGGCGAACATCTGGGCAGGAGGGGAAGCTGGTGGGGAGAGCGAGGTGGGCGCCCAGGAGCGCCGCTAATTTCCTTCTGCCAATTCATCAGCCGGCAACGTGCTCGGAATGAGAGCCCCTAATTAATTGCTCCTCCACATCCCCCCCAGCCCGGGCGGGCTCCCCGCCCCCTCCCGCGGCCCCTCGAACACGTTTGCTGGCATTTTCAAATCGGAGGCATCCTAATTACCGGAGAGTTATAACACCTTCCATTTCTCGCCCAGCGGACTGACACCCTGTCAAGAGCAAAGAGAATTGCCAGAGGTTTTGACAACACTAATTGCCCCTATAATCTAAAAACACAAAGGAGAGGCGATTAGTCGAGAGGGCCCCAGCTCTCGATCCGACACGAGGTTTTCACAATGTTACAAGAAAACAAAAGTGACGCTTTTTAGAGTTTGATGGCTGCTAACAAAAGCAGAATTATATTTTCATACAACCTTTGTCTGCATTAAATGGCTTTTTTTTTTTTTCCTCCCCCAGCCCCCCCGTGCTTGGATGCGGAGCTGACACGGAGAAATGGTGGCAGATCCGTGTGGGGGTGAGGTGGGAATGGGGTGAACTTGAGAGGGGCACCTGGGCTCTGCTGCTTCCTTGGTTCCTGTGAAGAATTTCCCCACAGCGTGGAAAATGTCCCTCTCCCAGTTAAGGTTTCCAAGGAAAGCAGTAACTTTTAGTAAAAGAGGAAATTCCCACTTACAGCCGGTTTTGTTCCTGTTCATCCCACGCCCCAGTGCTGGGAATGTTCCAGTGCTGCCTTGACCCCAGTGTGGGCCAGCAAACCCCAGTGCTGGGTTTTCTCTGTCCCAAGCTCTGGTGACAGCACCAGCTGCCTCTGTTGGGGACAGGGAGAGCTGCTGCTCCAACAAAACAAAATGGGGATGGAAATGGGGTTGGAAATGTCCATCCCAACCTGCCAAAAACCCCACAGGGGCACACCCCGGGAGGTGACAGAACAGCGTGGCCTTGGGACACCCCACACCTGCAGCCACAGCAGCGGTGTGCCAGATTCCCCATGGCAGGGAACGAGGCCAGCCTGGCATCCCTGGATAACAGTGGGGTCTGGGCAGCAACTGCCTCAAAACCGAGGGTGCAGGTGGTCAACAACGTGAGAGCTGAAGGGTGCTGGGCAGAGCAGCACAGGGGCTGAGAGGGGTCAGTGTCACCCCCCGATCAGCACAGGGGCTGCGAGGGGTCAGTGTCACCCCCCGATCAGCACAGGGGCTGCGAGGGGTCAGTGTCACCCCCCGATCAGCACAGGGGCTGCGAGGGGTCAGTGTCACCCCCCGATCAGCACAGGGGCTGCGAGGGGTCAGTGTCACCCCCCGATCAGCACAGGGGCTGCGAGGGGTCAGTGTCACCCCCCGATCAGCACAGGGGCTGCGAGGGGTCAGTGTCACCCCCCGATCAGCACAGGGGCTGCGAGGGGTCAGTGTCACCCCCCGATCAGCACAGGGGCTGCGAGGGGTCAGTGTCACCCCCCGATCAGCACAGGGGCTGCGAGGGGTCAGTGTCACCCCCCGATCAGCACAGGGGCTGCGAGGGGTCAGTGTCACCCCCCGATCAGCACAGGGGCTGCGAGGGGTCAGTGTCACCCCCCGATCAGCACAGGGGCTGCGAGGGGTCAGTGTCACCCCCCGATCAGCACAGGGGCTGCGAGGGGTCAGTGTCACCCCCCGATCAGCACAGGGGCTGCGAGGGGTCAGTGTCACCCCCCGATCAGCACAGGGGCTGCGAGGGGTCAGTGTCACCCCCCGATCAGCACAGGGGCTGCGAGGGGTCAGTGTCACCCCCCGATCAGCACAGGGGCTGCGAGGGGTCAGTGTCACCCCCCGATCAGCACAGGGGCTGCGAGGGGTCAGTGTCACCCCCCGATCAGCACAGGGGCTGCGAGGGGTGAGTGTCACCCCCAGAACAGCACAGGCGCTGTGAGGGGTCAGTGTCACCCAGCTGCCTCCACCCCCAGGCACCGGAGCAGCCGGGAAATGTCTTCACAGCCATCACATCCCTCTGGAAGCAGGTCCCGGCAGCAGCCCTGGAGCAGCAGCAGCAGCAGCGGCTGGGGACCAGCCCGACGCGTCACGAGCTGGCATCTGCCAGACACCGAGTCAGGAAGGGTTTGACTCACGCCTTGGCCGGCTGCCACCCTGCAGAAACTGCTTACTAACAGCTCCGGCTGCTCCCAGAAACACCCGGCTCTGCTCCGGCCGGCCAGAGGCATCTCCAGGGGCTGCTTTTCCAGGCGGGCCTGGCTGCAATCCCCGCGTGCCAGAGGACGGGGAGGGAGCAGCAGGCGGTGGGTGGAAAAGCGGGCAGGTATTCCAGGGAATATTCCCTCCCTGAGCCAAAGCCGGCTGAGGGAAGCAGCCCTTGGCCGTGTGGAATGAGGCAGGATGGGGAGCGAGGCTGTTGAGAAATTTTCCCTGGATTTTTTTTTTTTTTTGGTTGTTTTTACGGGAAGCGGATTGAACTCCCAGGCGCGAGGCGGAGCGGGGAAAGCCACGGCCTGGCAGCCTTGGGGTTGTCATCAGAGGGATGGTGCCCTCCTGACCCCGGGGACAGCTGGCTTGGCACGGCCCGGGGACATCCTCCGTCAGCCTCCAAACATCCCTGCTCCGGCAGTGCCGTCACCCAGGCCAGGAGGTCACGGCAGGAGCCACCGCGTCCTCGAGGGCCAAATGTCACCGCCACTACGGGAAGGGGCAGCTCCTGCTCCACGTCTCAGCCACACAGCCCAGCTCAGAACTCTCATCCCCCCATCCATGCTGGCTCTGGGATGAGGGACCCTCTCTCTCCAGAGGGTGCTCCGGGCTTCCTGCAGAACTCATGTCTGCACATCCCTGCTCTGATTCAGTCTTGGGGTTCAACTCCGGATTAGAAACAGCAAAAATCCACATTCGTGCTGTTTTTCCTATTTTTAACCACTCTTTTCGAATCCAAACCCAACAGAAACAAACCGAGGAGGTTGAGAATAGAAAGGGGGAAACAACCACTGAGAGCAGCTTCGAGTTGTGCTGTTTTAGGGGCAGGGGATGAGCAAATCCCACCCCAGAGCGCCCAATCCTCACAGGAGAAGAGCAATCCCAATCCCAATCCCCCAGGCACACCTTGGCCTCCCTTCCTGCACTCAGCATCCCTGGGAAAGCTCCAAGATCCAGCTGGCTCAGACAGCCTGGGAGTGCTCCCAGTGCCCGGGGCCAGGAGTGATGCCACTGACACCGAGGTGACCCCAGCCACGGCTTAGAAACCCCCAGGGGTGGCACAGGGCCACCCAAACGCTGCTGTGCCCCCTCTGGATCTCACCAGGGTGGGAAGGGACAATGCACTAAAATCTACCCAGGGTCAGAGGAGAAATGAAGCTCAGCCCCACGTGCCAGGCTGGGTTTGGAGGCTGTGGGTGGTTTTAGGAACAATTTTAGGAACACTCTGACCAGCCCCAGCACTGAAGGTTTGAGTGCCCTGAGTGGGGTGGCAGCGGGGTGAGCAGGTGAGGGGACACGAGCGTGGAGGACACCAGGCCCTGATGTTCAACTTCATGTGAAGAAAAGGAAGAATCAATCCCTGGCATGTTCAGCCCAAGGTGTACCCTCGTTAGTGCATCCTCATTAGCGCATCCTCATTAGCGCAGCCTTCCCACTGGGGAGGCCCCAGTCACACCTGGCTGGGCTCCAGTCGCTGCTTGGGGACAGTGGCAGCAGAGGTGACAGCACTGAGACCCCTCCTCAGTGAGTCCCCCAGCACCACCCAGGCAGGGTCCCCACGTCCCCTCGTGGGCACAGGGTGCTGGCACAGCTCTCCCACCGATGAATCTGCAGGGATTAAAGTGACTTTGCCCCTCTTTGTGAACCCAAAATGTCAATCCTAGAGCGGGGTGGTGGCAGTGGCTCCGGGCTGGCAGAGCTGGGGGCTTTGGGAAGGAGCAGGGGGATGGACAGGGATGCTCCAAGTTCAGATGGAAAAACCTCGGTGCGAGCCCAGACGGACGGGCTGCTGGATTTTTTTTTTCCCAGAGAAGGAACGCAGAAGGGCTGGTATTGATCTGTCTTCATTACCCATTTCACTCGAGTTTCAAATCAACAAAATACACTTTTCCGCTCCGCTGCCCTCCCCGCTGCAGCAGACAAAAGAAAAGCAATTTCCCGCAGTTTGCTCCAAACTCCTCTCCTCCCTTCCCCGGGCGCCCTCCAGCCCCTCTCTGCTTCCAGCCAGTTGATCCCAACAGAGGCTGGGAGACCCACAGCTCCAAGGGCACCCCAAGAGGGCACCCCAAGAGGGCACCCCATCATTCCCAGTGCCTTCAAACCAGCACTGACAACTCAGGGTGCTGCTTTTCCAGCACCTCCTTCCGTGGGCTTTGCTGGATCCCAGCAGGATCCCAGAGGGATCTGCTGCTCCCAGCGTCCCAGGATGGCAACACCCCAAAGACCATCAACACCAAAAATCCCCAGATGCAACATTTTGTCAGTGCCCCACCAAGTTTCCCAGAGCTTTAAAGTTGCAAAGAAATAAACCTATTTTTAAATGATTTAGAACACCCCAAAAGTGGGGTTTTGGGGGTTTTTTCCTTTCTTGCAGCTGTAACTGGAGTGACAACGTGAGACTCTCCACACACACCTCCAGGCATCTGTGGGAAGAGGATCCCTACTCCAAAAAAAACCCCAATCCAAGATGCTGCTGAGCCCAGCGGCTCCCTGGTTGTTTTGAAGTGCACGCCGTCGGGAATGTCATCAATATTCCCACTGGCTTGGTGCCCCAAAAATGTCCCGTCCCCATCAGTGGGGTGACAAGGAGAGTGCACAGCGTGGGCAAGCACGGGGGGTCTCCTGCTCTCCCTTCCAACACTGGGACCCTCCTGCTCATTCCCGTGGGATTGGGGGCCAGGAGCCGCCCGGAGATGAAATTCCCCATGGATGTGGAAATCCATTCCCAGCTGGGGAGGAGGGGGGGAGGCTGCACATCCACAGGCAGGCTGGCACCCCAAAGGACACCCCAATTCCCAAACATTTCCATCCTGCCCTGCTTCCTGCTGCCTCCCCAGCCAAGGAGGGCTGTGCTGGGACCCAGCCTTCCTCCTCCTCCTCCTGCTGCAGCCGTCCTGGCCAGTCTCATCCACACCACTGTGCCTTAGATAAACTTCCTTTCAAAGGAGTCTGCTTAATCCCCTATCTCCCCTCGGTCAGATCCCGCTCCAGCTGCCGGCGGGGCCGCGGGGGGAGGAATTGCCGGGCGCTGCTGAGTTATGAGCTATTTCTGACTCACGTCTACAACTTTCACAAGTCCTTTTTGCAACACGGAGAGAGAAAAAAGGGAGGAGGGGAGGGAGGCAGGGAGAGAGAGAGGAACGAGATCCAGTTCGCTCCGGCAAAAGCCGCTGGCCAGATGGGCAGGCAGGGAGGGGAGGCTGGGGAGCAGCAGGGAAGGGGAGGACGGGATGTTCGGCTGCATCCAGCCGGGAATACCGGGGAGAGGCAGGAGGGATAAGCAGGAGGAGGAGGAGTGCAGGGACACACACCCACGGAGGGGAGCGAGGCGCCGGTTACCGGAATCTGACTTCACCCTCGCCGCCTTTGTCCTCTGCAGACATTTTCCATGCAGTGACTGCATTTCCTTCCTGCCGGCACCGCTGGAAAAAGCCGCCTGTTTGTGCCGTAGGAGCCCTGACTAATTCCCGCTGCTCCCACCCAGCTGCTGCTTCCCAACTCGGCGGGTTCTGGGCTCTCCTGATCCCTGGGATTTGCTGTTGGATGGCTCAGCCCATGCCCTGGCACTCCAAGCCGGGAGAGGATCCCGGGATTGCCCATCCCTGCCCCGCTCCCGCTGCCACCCGGCTCAGCCTGGCACAGGCAGGACCTCCAGCTCCGAGAGCGCTTGTGCTAATTACTTTCCTTTGTTAATTAAACCCACGTGGCTCTAATAAGGTAACCTGCTGTTCTCCGATAAATTTAATTAGCCTGAAGGGAGAGCCCCTCCGCACAGCTATTTAAATTGTCACTTCCCATCGCCTGGGCTTTGCTTCTCCCTGCCTCCCCCTCTCTCCAGATTTCACCCCTCTCATGCCCATTTTCTGCCCCTTTCCCTTGGCACAGGAGGGGAGCAAAGGGGATGTTTCCACCCCTACAGGAGCAGGATGTGCCCACCCAAACCCTGTTTTCCTGCCAGTGCCACAAATCCCCATCCCAGCTGGGCCTCTGTCCCATCCTGGAGGACCTGCCCTGACTCCAACCCCAAAGAATTGTTCCCTTTTCCAGCCTTGTGCCACCCTCACAGCACCCAGCATCGATCCTGGGATGCTCCAACCTTGGGAAACTCCGTGCCTCCCTGTCCCAAAACGTGGTGACACACAGTGACCTCCCCATCCCAACGCTTTCCCCTTTCCCACACACAGAAAAAAACCTCCCAAGAAACCTCTGGAGGTTTCCAGAGGATTTAACTCCTGGAGTGCTCCAGCCGTGGAGGTGACAGGAGTTTGCAGTGTCCCACAGCTGTGGCCCAGCCCTTCCCAGGAGGGGGGTGACAGGGGACACTCGCACGTCCTCGGGGCTCACCTGCACCGCCGGCTGCTTGCCCTCGTTGCTGCTGGGGGAGCTGAGCCCTGTGGCCTGCTGCAGCAGGAACTGCCGAGCCACCTGGAGAGCCTGCAAGAGAGACACAGGGGTGGGCATGAGGAAGGCCACCCTCCTCCTCCTCCTCCTCCAGCTCCGGCTGCTTCTCCATGGATTTCATTCATGGGATGGGTTTGATGCAGAGGGTGGCGTTCCCCAATGATTCTGATGCCTTAGGTTTTAACTTTTATATTTTCAAATCCTGTACTGCTCAGAGTGTAACTCTGAAGTTCCTTGGAGCCTGTAATTCCTGCTCTCTCGTACTGGGCAGACATAACAAAGCCTCTCCAGGCTTTGCCTTCAAGGACAACCAGGCTGTTTTTAGGCCCAAAATGTGTAAACCAAAGATTCTAAGGGGGGCAAGCTGAGGGGAGTTACATCGTTAAACTGGGGCTTTAATTGGAGAATTAACCCTGATATGCAAATGGTCCAAACCTATAAAAGTGTGAAGAACTCGTGACCTGGGGTCCATCTTGGGGTCCAATTTTTGGAAGCAGCCTCTGGCTCCCCCAGGGTGTACCTTGAAGGCCCTAAATAAATACCTATCTTTATTCCCTTCCTCTTGTCTAGTCTCTGTTTCTAGGTGGCTGCGGGAGGCATCAATTCCTCCTGCCACACCAGTACATCCCGTTAGAGACCACCACTCTCCCCACCCCCATGGGGACAATCCCATCCTCTTCCCAAAATCCCCACCAGCTCCAGCATTCCCATGGCACAAGGGTCATTCCCAAACCCCAGCCCTGGCACAGCCACCCAAAGCTCCGGCTCCTGGTTGATTTATTCCAGAGCTGCCACCACGTTGCTGCTGCTGCTGTTGTCCCTCGTGCCCAAAGCCACCGTGGGTATTTAATTTTATTAATTGGATTGTGGCACTGGAGCAGCAGAAAGTTCCAGTCACCAGCCAGGTTTGGGTGGAGCCAAGTGCAGGATCCCACCCTGAATCAATCCAGGAATGTGTCCAAGTGGATTTGATGGTGATCAAATCCAGGCACCAGGAGGTGCTCAGCAACTCACACGAGTGACCACCATGAAAGCTGATTGTTTTTAGGGGTGTTTGCCCAGAAAAAGTGATGAGTTTCTTTAAGTTTTTTATAGGGATAAAGGCATTTTGCTGGCAATGCCACAAAAAGAGGGAGAAACCAACATAAATGGATAAAACGCACTCGTGAAACACACAGGCACAAGAGAGTCATGCCCAGCACTGTGGGCAGCTGGAGAAAACAGGGGAAATGAAAGAAAATCCTGTCAAGAGATGAGGAGGAGAGAGGAGCAAACGTGAGCTGAGAAAAGGAGCTTGGGAGCCAGGAGAGGAATAAAGCTCTAAGGAAAACAATCCAGTGCTCCCATACCTGTTTGCTCCTTGTTTCTGCTTTTAAAGGATTCTTTTCCTTCTTTCTAGGGCTTTTTTTGGCATTTTTCTGAACATCCACCCCTCCTTCCTCCCTTCCCAAGTCCACTTGTAGCTCAGCACACACCTCACCTGTTGATCCAAACTAAGGAGCACCCACAAAACCCCAACCCAGAGCCCCTCCTCAAATGGAGCATCCATGAAAAGTCATTCCCAGCATTTTAGATCCCATTTTAGGTCCTCCCTGCACAGGGAATTCTTGGGAAGAGCACGTGAAAAGCAGAGGATGCATCTTTGTTGTGGTGGAAAATCCAGCTGACCCAACAGGCACTTCCAGGGCACTTGGAAAATGAGAGGGAATTTCCAGTTGGAGGCTGAGAGCAAAGAGTTTAACAGAGCCAGCCTTAATTCATCAAAAAATTGTAAATTCATAGCAGGGGGCCCAAAGCCAACACCCCAGACACAGCACTGGGCACCCTCTGCCCAGTCCAGGTGTGTTTGCCACCAGCCAGCCCCAAGAAAATCAAAACCTGAGGAATTTTATAAGCAAATGGATCCTAATTCCTATTCCTGGGGTGAATTACCAGAGCTGCATCCCAGGACTGTGCACCCAGAGCTGCCCCACAGCCCCTGAGCCCCCCCAAAACCCAAACAACCAATAACTCCCAAACTCCCTTTAGCCAAACAATTAAAAACTGAGATCCTTGAGGACAAACACAGCAATTCAGTGCTGGGAATTGCTGATGGAACAATCCTGTGAATCACTGATGGAACAATCCCGTGGTCCGGATCCCGGAGCCGCCTCAGCCTCGGCGTTTCTCCACGGGCATTTTCTTTCCCTGTTATTAGCAGGGATAGATGTGCATCGGTAATGCGAGCACAAAAACCCTGTGACAGTTATGACAGCTCGAGATCTGATATTTTAATTACTTTTAGAAATGAAAACAGTAATTCCAGTTAAAAGCCAAGGTGCAAGAATACACTCGGCAGCGGCTCAGCGCCGGGCCCGAGGCGCCCACAGGATGGATGCTGGAGCACTGGGCTGCATCCCACATCCACACAGCAAATCCCTGAGCTTTAGCTGCTTTTCCAAGTGGTTTTTAGCAGAGTTTTGCACGGATTTGGCTTCTCCACGTGCAATTCCTGCTGTATTTGCAAGGACCAACTCGCAGAGGAGCCCCGGCCACAGCAGGCCCCTGCCCCCAGCCTGGCAAAAATCAGCGCAGCAGGGATGGAAAACACAGGGGGAAAAGCTTCAGGAACAGAATTCCAGCACACAAAAAGTGCTGCATGGGACTTTTCTTGGAATTTCTCTTGCCAAAGCCAAGGTCTGGCTGGCCCGGGGTGCCAGCGAGCCCCCAGCGCCCGCCCGGCTCGGCCCCACCGCGCCGCCTCTCAGGGGGGAATTTAATTCACTCCCCGCTGGCTCCCTCACTTTGGTGTGCTCTGAAGCACGAAATTACAAAGATTTACAGGAAAAAAAACCCCGACATGGCCTCACAATCGCATACAGGGGCCTCTCCAGCAGCGCCCAGAGCTGCCCCTTCCCTCCCTCCCTCTCTTCCCGGTGCCCGGCAGCGATTCCCACTCCAGCACAGGCTGGGCTCAGCCTGCAAACAGGGAGAGGAACCTGTTGCAGAGCTTGTGGAGCATCCAGGATGGAATTTCGGGATGCAGAGCCACTTGTCAGCTGCATTTGTTGCCCAAACAGGGCAGGAGGATGAAGCTTTTCCATAGGAAAGTGTCACTCAGAGCCTCTCCTTGCAGCTGAGGAGGTGGGAAAGCAGCAGGAAGAGTTTCCCTGTGGGAATGGATGGGCTTTTAGCTCTGTGAACCGGAGAAAAAGTTATTTAAAAATAAAAATCAACCCCATATCCTGCTGCCTGGTGTTATCCAGGAGTCAGCAGCACATTACCCGGAATTGGGAATGAATTCCTTGTGTCAAACTCCTGGATGACTCCCTCTGATCACCAAATGATCCCAGAAGGAGTTTGCAGTGTCTCAGACACATCCAGAGCTGCTGCGGTTGGGCTCTGCCCTCCCCAAGAGCAGCACCAGGAAGAGGAAGAGGATGGGGAACACGGCTGGGGGAGACCCAGAACTTCCTTGGGATGTGCAGGGGCATGGAACACACCTGGGATTGCAGGGAAAGGAGGGAGGTGCTGGAAGGTGAGTGCTGGGATGGGGAGGGGGTCAATGAACAGCCCAACCACGCTGGGATTAACCCCACCCTGCCAGGACCTGCTCCCACAGCACCAGAGGTTTCCCTGCTCCCGGGATTCCCCCAGGGATGCTCATCCCTCCCCTCAGACCCCAAATCCATCCAATTCTCTGGATCACCCCCAACTCCACACATCTCATCCTCCAGCACAGGAGCAGCCCCTTTTCCCAGCTTCCACTCAGCCTTCCTGGGGATTATCCTGATTTTTTCCCCCTCCGGCCTGTGGGGTTCCACACATCCACCGCTGGATGTGCTGAAGGCTCCTCCAGACCCCTCAAAAAAGCAGTTTTTGGCTGCTTTCCCCACGGCAAACACCACAAACTCCCCTTTCTCCCACAGGGAACACCAGATCCCATCTGACTCCAGCTCTGGAAGAGCCCAGGGAGAGGAGAGGGCAGCTCCCAGCCCATGCAGGGCACCTGATTCACACCACACCTTGGATTAAAGTGGGATTAATCCCTCATCCTGGCCTTTTCCTCCTCCAAACCTGCCCCAGCAGAGCCTCTCCGAGGCCTCCTGATTGGGAAGAAAGCTCCAAAAAAAAATTTGGAGAGCACACAGACATCCATGGGTCATCCTAAAAGCAGGAGCTACAGCCTTCCCCCCCCAAAAAAATCAACCCAAAATAATCCCAGGACAAAGGAAAATCTTGCCTAGGGTATTTGGAAGTGCCTCATTTACCAGGTATTTCACTTTATGAGGATGGAGTTTTTAATTCCAGCCTGGATGCTCCAGCTGGGAAGAGCTGAGGGATTTTCCACCTGGATCAGAGCTTTGCATTTTTTCTCTTTTTTCCAAAAAGAGAAAAAAACCACCTCAAAAATTACATTAAGCCCAGAACTTTGCATGGAAAGAGGGAGTAAGGAAATTTTTATCTCCCCTTTTCCCTCGGATCCTTTCGGAGGGTGGAAAGAGGTTGGGAAGGGCTGAAAAAAAATGGTAAAAAAAAAAAAAAAAGGAAGATTTTTAACACTAACCTCATAAAAATGACATCGTCACATTCCAGAATTAGAGCCATTAAAACAACACACAGGGATATTTTTAGCTGGATATTAACAGTAAATGATGCCATATTGAGGAGCACTTCCACCAGCCCAGCCCTGGCCTCTCTTAAACAGAACCAAATGGCTCCAGGAGATCCAAATGAACAAAAAAATGACACAATTCCTCACAGGAAAATGAAAAAAAAAAGTCATTTTTACACCCAGCTCTGGGTCTGTGTCCCAGCCCCAGCTGCTGTGCCCTGATCCGATGCTCCTGGAGTTGATTCCTCTGCTCCTGACTCCTCAATCCTCACTGGGTTAAATCCAGCCCTGCTAATTAAGGGCACAAGGAATGGGCTCCTGATCATTCCACCCCATGGAAAAAAAAGGGGGAAAAAGGGAAAAAATGGAAAAAAAAGGGGGAAAAAGGGAAAAAATGGAAAAAATGGAAAAAAAGGGAAAAAATGGGAAAAAAGGGACAAAATGGGGAAAAAAAAGGAGAAAAGCATGGGGGGAAATGGAAAAAAATGGAAAAGGGAGAAGAAAAGGGGAAGAAAGGGGGGAAAAGGGGAATAAAGGGGGAAAAAGGGGGGAAAAAGGGGGAAAAAGGGGGGAAAAAGGGGGAAAAAGGGGGGAAAAAGGGGGAAAAAGGGGGGAAAAAAGGGGGAAAAAAAGGGAGAAAGGGCTCCTGCATTTGTCCTCAGTGAAATATTAAATATGAATCAGGGAAGTGAAGAGAGAGATGAGTTTCACTTAAGTGCTCCGGTCTCGTTTTTATCTTAAATACCCTAATAATAGAGGATTACACAATATATTTGAGATGTGATCACATGTTTTATGGAATGGTATCTCTCCCAGGGCAGCAAAGTGCCTCTCCTCCCCCCTCCACACCCTTCCCCAACTCCCAAAAAAGTCCCGTTTGCTCCTTCTCAAAACCGAGCCTTGTTTTTGTTTATTCCTCCCCATTTCTTTGACGTCTGTCTGCAGCAAACTGCAATTTTTTAGGTGTTTTTCGCACCGTAAAACAACCCCAAACAACGCCAGAGCAGCTGGATTTTCCAGATGGCTCCTTTTCCATGGATTCAGAGTTGGAAGGAGCTACCGTGGGGTGCCAGACTCAGGGATTGTCCCCTTGGTTCTCCAAGGACATCCCTGCTCCATGGGGTTTGCACAGATTTGGGTTCTCCACGTGAAACTCCTGCCGTGTTTCCAAGGATCCCTTTCCACTCTTTTCCTCCCTTCCCAAAGCTGCAGCGACCCCAAAGACCCCATTTCTCTGCACCCCATGGATTTAAACCCCAGCTCCAGGCTGAGAGGCGGAATTTTTTGCAGGAATTCAGCAGAAAAAAAAAAAAAAAACCCTGGAAAACCCCAAATCGTGGCAGAGCAGCTGCACCATTCCCACTCCCCTAAAAAACCAGAGGATCCCCTACAGGGATGTGCCACCCCCATCACCCTGCTGCCCCCATTTCCTTCCTCCACTGGGAATTCCAGGGGGATCCAGCCTGCCAGGATGGGGCTGGCGGATCCCTTTGGAGCCCGGCAGTGCCGGAGGTCCCTCCACGTTCCCACAGCAACGGCAGGAGGGAGGGGTCCCGGGCTGGGGGCTGCCCCCCGGTGCCCCCGGGTGACCTCTCCCCTCCGGCAGCCCCGGCACAAAGCGGGCGCACGCTATTGAGGCTTTTCAGCCCCATCCCAAGCATTGAAATCCAGGGATTTAACCCCAGCGCCAGCCCCTCCTGGGCTGAGGGAAAAGGAGGGAGGGAAGGAGGGAGGGAAGGAGGGGAGGGGGATGCCCTTTCCCCACCCCACCGGCTGCCTGCTCTCCCCTTCCAGGCTCTCCCCTTCCATCTTCTCCCCTTCCAGGTTCTCCCCTTCCAGGCTCTCCCCTTCCATCTTCTCCCCTTCCAGGTTCTCCCCTTCCAGGCTCTCCCCTTTCAGGCTCTCTGGGATACTCGGGAGTCGCGTGGATCGGGATGGGATGGATGAGGATGGTGAGGGAATGTTGTGCTCCGGAGTGGAGCAGAGCTGGGAGATCCTGTCTCAGCAATCCAGGCTGGTGCTGCCACACACCCACGTCCCCTTGCTCCGGGGACACCCCAAAACAGGGTCCCTGAGCACTCCACAATACTCCAGGCCCCTCAAGGTCTCACCCATCTTAGGGAAGCACCCTTGGAGAGGAGCTTTAACACAAAAATTCCCTGTAAAGACCTGTGTTAACCCAAAAATTCCCCGCNGCCCCTCAAGGTCTCACCCATCTTAGGGAAGCACCCTTGGAGAGGAGCTTTAACACAAAAATTCCCTGTAAAGACCTGTTTTAACCCAAAAATTCCCCGCAAAGACCTGTTTTAACCCAAAAATTCCCTGCAAAGACCCATTTGGGTTCAGCCTCGGAAGGGGTGAAAGCAGCGAGGTCACAGGCACTGGAAAAGGTCAAATCCAGCCAAAAACCAGGAGCATGAGCTCCCAGGAGCTGCAGCTCCCACACAAACCCCCAAGGACACAGAGCTTTAGGCCCACCAGGATGAGACGTGGGCTCTCATCCCAATTTTTTTTGGGGGGAGGGATTGCACAAAGCCCACCGAGAACCAGGATTGAGTGCTGACATTCCGGGATGAGGGAGCGAGCACACGGGAAGAGCCCAGCGGTCCGAGAACCCGGGGACAATGCTGGATGCTCCCAGGGATGGAGCAAAGCCTCCATCAAGCACCTAATTGTCCAAAACTCCCGCTGCGGGGACGTTTATCCCTGACCCCAGCTGGTGCTCCTTGGAGCAGGAAGATGGATAATCCTCGGGATAGGTCCTCCCCCTTCCCCAGGTGCCGTCGCTGGAGGTGCCACTTGGTTTTTTTGGAAGTTCACCAAACCCTCTGCTTTAACAACTCCATGTGCCAAGCAGCTTGCCAGGGTAACCCCACCAGGAGAAACGCCAAGGGGTGACATTAAACACCAGGATTCACCAGCCATGAGCCGACACCGGAAAAGCCGCTTTATTCCCGATTTTCTGGAGGAGATCCCCCCCCATTTCACAGCCACAATTCAGCTCCGGGGGGGGGAAAAACACGGATCTCCCTCCCGGAATTCCACATTATCCGGTGGAATTCCGGGAGGGAGAGCAGGCAGCTCCTCGGAGGGGCACTGGCAGTGGTATTACACGCATGATTACCCCGCGGATCCGGGGAACAGCGGCTTAGCGGCGTGCGGAACGGCCGTTATCCAGGTAATGGATTTACAGCACTCCCGACTAAAGTATCAGACACAGCAATTTTTTACAGCTTTCACGCTGGAATTTATGGCTCAGGGAGGCGATCTCCGTACGAGGCGAGGGATCATTGCCTTATTTAGTAGCCGAGCGGGGAAATTGATGTTTTTTTGCCAAAGTTTGTTTGGAAAGGTAAGCTGCAGGCACGTCCCCAGGGCCGTGAGGGGACGTGTGTGGCACGGGATGCGTGTGGCAGGGGCTCCCCTGAGGGGCACACACATGTCACTGGCACACGTGTCCTGGCCCGTGGGTGTGAGGTTCAATCTCTAGGAGCCCCAAGGAATGGGAAAGCAGCTCCTGGACAACCAAATCCTCTCAGGGAGCACCTGCTCCTGGTGTTCCAGACAGCGTTTTGGTGTCTCAGCCCCTCAGATTGACGGGGGGGCAGAGCAGGCAGGACCTGCCCCCAAAAACCAGTGAATTCCAGAGCTGCAGGGATGGATGGGCTCTGCTTCTTGAGGGACGTGGGACAAGAACACCCCCCTGGATTTTGAGGCACCACCTGCGCCCCAGCTCAACCAGGAACAGCCAAACCTTCTGGAACCCAACCCCGAGGACAAAGCGGGGCAAAACCCGGTGTTGCCCCCAAACCATACCCTCGAAGGACCCCGTTGTAACGCGGGTATGAAGGAGCAGGGTGCCCATCCTACCTGCTGCTGCTGGAAGTGCAGGAGCTCCACGGGGCTCATCTCTCCATTGGCCTCAGCTCCGGCGGCTCCGTCGCGGCTGCCGCCGCCCCCGGGGCCTCCGCCGCTGCCGCCGCCGCCATCGGGCTGATTGCTGAGGCTGCTCACCCCGTTCTGCGCCGAGGGCGTGGAGCGGATCGTCTCCGAGGCAGATTCAACCATCATGACTCGCTAGCAGGACCTAAAGAGGGGAGAGAAGAGCCTGAGAACGGGGGCTGAGATCCCTGGCTGTGCCCCACAGGGATGGGAGGTCAAACCCTGGCTGGTTTTAGGTGCGTTCGGTTTACCCCAAAAAATAAACGTGAAGCTGCCACGAATGTGCTGCACATCCCTGGGCAAAGCAAGTGCGACCCATTCCTTAGGAAAACGCACGATTCCAGCTTTCTCTGAGCCCGGTGCAAGGCACAGAGCCCCAGGAATCCATTTATTTTCTGCAGATCCCAAAATATTTCATGGTGGGAGGCCGGAGACAGCACAGCCTAACTCCGTGCACACCGAGCACAGTGAACCTGCGCCACGGATTCCACCCTGAAAATCCCTACAAAGTCCAAACATTTCCTCCAAGTGCTTCATCTCCCAGTAAACCACCACTTCCCAGCAGGAAAAACCAGCTGGCAGAAGGTTTGGTGGAAGGAAAGGCTGAGGAAAGCCAAAGGTACGGCAGAGCTGGGATGTGGAAACGAGAGCACGGCGGCACACGGGTTGGAAAATCCTCCCTTTTCTCCCAGTTTTTGCTCAGGGGGCTTGGATTAGTGGCAGGTTGTGAAGCTGAGGGTCCCTTTTCCTGGGAGAAACTCCTGGATCTGGGCTGGCACTGCAGGAAGCAGGACCACCACACCCAGCACCGATCCCAACCAACGTCTGCCAAGCCCCCGGCGCCACATCCAGCCCTGACACAGAGCAGTGGCAGCACGGGATCCACCCAGCAGTGAGGGTCTCTCCCTCCTTCCCAACACACATTTTCCTCCATGGAAAAGCAGTTTTATCCCGTTCCACACCCCTCCATTCCACCAGCACGGGCTCAGCGCTCACCCACCACCGCTCGCAGACGAGACGAGAACGAAAACAGAGGGATGGGATGAAAAAAATACCACCTCCCTTTTCTTTTTTTCCCCCTATTTCCTCCCTCCACACCCCAAAAGGCAGCGAGACAAACCAGGAACAACATAATTGCTGAAATGTGGCGTGTAATAATCGCTATTCAGGGGCTGATCATTCATATTAAACAGGGAGCAGCGAGCTGCTCATTTGCATGTTGGAGATTATCTGCATTTCAAAAGTCATTTCCGCAGGGGACATGAGTGACATCCATTCCCAAGGGGAGCTCCTGGCTCCCTCCCACTGTCCCAGGGCTCTGGGGGTGACACACCGGTGGCTGTGGGACAGCTCAAGGTTAAGGGGATTACTGGGATTTGGGTTGGGTTGGAGTGTGGCATGGTTGGAGCAGCTTCCCAAGGATGGGATGCTCACAGGATGTTGCGTTAGGAGCAAAAATCGGGAATAAACCCCTCACTTTTTGCCTTAAAACTATATTTTTTTCCTTCCCCGCTTTGAATTTCAATGGTTTCAAGTTGAGAAATATGAAATTATTGCTGTTCCTATTCCCGTTTTCCCTCTGAAATCCACCAGGCCCCACGGGGAACGCTCCGTGTCCGACACTCGAACGGCATCACCAGGGCCAGAAACTCGTCAGGATTCAAGCAGGGATTTGACTTTTACACGGAGAACGGGAATATCCAGAGTTACAACAGGAAGTATTAAAAAAGGCCAAAAAAAAAAAAAGATTTTGGAAAGGATCTAAAACTTTCCTGGCTTCGGGCATAAACTGGAGTTTAACTATTGGGAATTAGGAGGAAATCTCTGCTGGTGGAGGAGCTGTGGGCTCGCTCTGGTGGTTCCAGCCCCTGCCAGAGGCGGGATGCTGGAGCAGATTCCTGCAGCCCGGGTGATTCCCGGAGCTGGGGACACCGGGCCAGCTGAGTTCCCTCTCCAAGTCCTGTAAAACTCGACTTCCCGTTCCCAAACCCCTCTGGGATGCTGGAGTGTCTGGGATCCCAACAACGCTGCGAGGGAAGTCATAAAAGAAAGTCATCATCGTAATAATGGAAATATTTCCATTCCTATAAAAAGTTTTACAAAACCTTAAAGAAATAAAAAAAAAAAAAGAGGAACAAAATAAAATAAAAACGAAGCCGGTGTCTGCGAGGTTATAAAGTGGATTTAAATTAGGAACAAGCACTTTTCCAGCCAGGACGGATCCGGGATGAGTGGGAAGAGCAGAGCTCGGCTGAGCGATGCCGGAGCACACGTGCAGCCCTGCACACAGCCGGGAGGGATCCGCAGCATCCCGGCTCCTGCTGCTCATCTCCCGCAGTTCAAACACGGCCAATATTCCAGGGATTCTCCGTACGCCGCATCCAGAGGGGCTCATCAGGATCAGACCTTCCCCCAGGCAGAGAGGCAGGGACGGAGCCCAGACAGTCAGCGGGAAGATCCAACAACACCCACATCCAGTGGGAAAGGGTGGGTTTGGTTAAAAGGGGAGGGAGGAGCCCCCTCCAACGGCAACAGCAACAGAAGCTGCACAAATGGATCGTTAATTACCATTAATTACCATTTCAGACTCCCGAGCTCCGCCGCTGAACCACCACTCTGCCTTTTTTGTTCCCCCCTTTCATCCAACCACGCACCTTCCGCAGGACAAAGGGAAGGAAACGGAGAATTACAAACGGAGCAACGAATCCCCCCCTGCCTTCGGCGGGACCATATGGCAACGAGGGTGTATTAATTACCGTGGCTTTTAATTAACAATTGCTTCATCTGAGCAGTAACATTTCCTTGACATCCCCCGACTTGCCGCTAACCTGCGCGGAGGACGCGACACCCCAGTCATCAATCCCGCTTTATTGACATCCATCCCTCCCGCAAACAGGCACGATCCCAGGGTTTTCCAATTAACACCTCCGCGCTCTCTAATTAGCGCAATTAACAGGCTGATGGATGCCCGGAGCTTCCCTGGGAGGGAGGGGCTGGAGCGGGCACTGGGGCTGCGGGACGCGGATCCCATGGCGTGTGCCACGATTCCCGTGGGAACGCCACGTGTGTGCCATGCCAGGGAGCCTGGCACTGCCACGGAACCTTCCAGAAGGGAAGGATGGACATGGAGGTGACCAAAGCCATGGCCTCAAAGCAAAGGATGTGGGATTTTAGGAGCAGGAAGAGCAGATGAAGCACGTGCGGTGATTTCCCCTCCCAAAAAAGCTCCCAAGGAATTTTGGGCCATCCAGACCCATCCGGAGCAACGCCAGTGCTCCACCTGATTCCATGGATATGGAAATTAAATGGCATTTCTCAGCCTCCAGGAGCTGCTGGAACAGCCACAGCCACACCACGAGCTCCTCAGAAACCTCTGCCCCAACACCGATTTCAGCAGCTTTCCCTGTTCTTCATCATCCTCGGCACCGCAATCCTCAGCAGCTCTGGAACTTTGGGCTGCCCTTCATGGGCCACGCAAGGACCCAAAGTCACCTCCTCCCTGCTGTCCCTGTCCTCGAGTCCCCATCCCTGACCACTGTGGCTTTCCCAAGCCACAAACTCCAAGAGCTCCAAACCATGCCCCAAGAGGGAGGGATGAGGAAAACCAGGGGGAAACATCACTGGGAAAACTCTCCCGCCACATCTCCGCCAGCTGGGACAGCACAGGTGACACGACACATTGACACACAAACCCACACCGAGACATTCCAGAGGCCGTTTGCACCCTTCCCACCACATCCCAGTCCCAAAGCAATATTCCAGAGCCTTCCTCCCAGCTCCAGCCTCACCAGGACGCCGAGGGGAGCAGGCGGCCTCTCCCATGGGTACCGGCGGATCCTGCAGGAGCACGGACCCAGCAAATCCCCCAAAGCCCTTGGAAATCTGCAGGATGCTCCTCTGCACAGCTGGAAGGAGAAGAGGACTCGGGAAAGCCGGATGCCAGGCACTGGATCTGCTCCCAGCTATGGAAAGTTGAGCAACCTGCCCGTCCTGCTCCGGCACCGCCAGGCTTTAGGAAGCGGCTGCTAATCCTAAAAGGCTTCGGCTGGAAGAGAAGCAGCAGCCCAGGATTGCTCCGAGAGTGGCTTTTTACCCTTTAATTAACACATAAACACATGGAAATGTGGAAAGGGGATTAAAATAAAAGTCTAGGGGAGCTGAAACGAAGCTGGAGCATTACTGTAAATTAGAAGATATTTAAGGAACCAGGGACCGGCTAAGCCCAGGCACCGCTTTAATGGGATCTCACCTCTGGGCACTTTCATCTCCCACTTTCATCTCGCTCCCAGCAACTTCTTTGGGAAGAGCCAACCTCCGGCGCTTCACCTTCACTCCCAGCTCTCCTTACCTGCCTCGGTGCCAGCCCAGCCACGCTCGTGGGCACCAGGGACTGGCAGGCAGCAGGGAGCCTTTGCTGCTCCACGGAAACCAGGCAGGGATGGCCACAGAGAGGTTCTCCTGCCCCCAAAAATTGGGAATCCTCAGATCAGCTCACTCAAAGAGCTGGAGAGCACCTGGAAGTGTGAGCACTCCAATGTGGGATTGTTCCTGTGCTCCTGGCGAGCCCCACCTGCCTCTCCAAAACCTTTCACCCTCAGAGCATCCTTTGCTCTCCGGAGCTGCCCCAAGTGCGGCCAACCCCACAGGAGATCCCGTTCCCACCCCACACAGGGCATTCCCAGAGACACCAACGCCTGCCTGGCACCTCTCCCATTCCCTGCCAAGCTTCCAGGAATATAAAACCCCTCCCAGAGCGGGTGTGGGACTGGCTGGACGTGGCCAGGCCGGTGTTGGGACAGCGGGGCTGTGGCTCCATCCCAGAGCACGTGCCTGGCACCGGGGCTGCTGCTCCATCCTGCTCCATCCCGGCTTCCCTCGCTGTGCTCTTGAAAAGATTAAAAAAAAAGGAACCCCACTCCATCTCATTAAGAAAGTAAACACAAGAGCCGTCTAAGTGTCTAATTAAGCTTCTAATTAGTCCCTGCTTGTTACTAATGCAAATTAGATTACGCCGCTTAACTACAGCATGTCCACAACACCCTTGTTAATTGCGGCCTTTTGAAATTAAATTACTCCCTAATTAGCATATCAAAGCCATTGATTCGGAGCCAGGAAAGATGAGGGCAGGAGGAAGCCGAACGCCAAGTTTTGTTAATCAGGGACGTCTAATTAAATAGTGACGTGGAGCACGGGGCTCCCACCTCGCTGCTCCGGAGCCACCACACGAGGGGACCCGGGGGACCCTGAGCGGGGCAGCCCCTCGGTGGGTGCTGGTGGGCTCTGCACCCACCATGGGTCACTGCTGAGGTGCTGGAGCATCCTGGTGGAGTGGGATGCAGGTGTGGTACCTGTGTCCCATCAGGTCGGGATGCAGGGCTGGTATCCATGTCCTACCAGTTTGGGATGCAGGTCCCGAACCTGCGTCCATTAGATTGGGATGCAGGTCTAGTATCCGTGTCCCAGTGGGTCAGGATGCGGGTTTAGTACCTGTGTCCCAATGGGTTGGGATGCAGGTTTGGTACCCATATCCCACCAGTTTGGGATGCAGGTCCCGAACCTGCGTCCATTAGATTGGGATGCAGGTCTAGTATCCGTGTCCCAGTGGGTCAGGATGCAGGTCCAGAACCTGTGTCCCACCAGTTTGGGATGGAGGTCCAGAACCTGTGTCCATTGGATTGGGATGCAGATCCAGTTCCTGTGTCCCATTAGGTCGGGATGCGGGTTTAGTACCTGTGTCCCAATGGGTTGGGATGCAGTTTTGGTACCCATATCCCAACAGTTTGGGACTCAGGTTTGGTACCCATATCCCATCAGTTTGGGATGCAGATCCAGCACCTGTGTCCCATCAGGTCTGGTATCCATGTCCCAGTGGGTCAGGATGCAGATTTGGTATCCATGTCCCATCAGTTTGGGATGCAGGTCCATAACCCCTGTCCTATTAGGTTGGGATGCAGGTCCAGTTCCTGTGTCCAAGTGGGTTGGGATGCAGGTCCAACATCGTGTTGGGATCCAGGTTTGGTATCCATGTCCCATCGTGCTGGGATGCAGGACCAACTCCTGTGTCCCATTGTGTTGGGATGCAGGACCAACTCCTGTGTCCCATCACGTTGGGATGCAGGACCAACTCCTGTGTCCCATCACGTTGGGATGCAGGACCAACTCCTGTGTCCCATCGAGCTGGGATGCAGGCCTGGCACCTCTGTCCCACCAGTCTGGGATGCATTCCCAGTACCCAAATCCACTGGGAGCAAGACTGGGGGCAAACCCCAAAATCCAGGAAGCCCCCATGGAGCTACACCAGCCAGGTCCAGCCCTGCATCCCCTAATTTCTCATTCCCCTAAAAACTTGATCTCCTTCTGCCCAAATGGGAATTTAAAAGCAAAACGTCCCGAAACACACCCTCTGTGCACACGGACCAGGGTCACCCTCTCCCCAGCCCCCCAAATCCTTGGTGACCCCACACAGGAGCAGGAAAAGCCCCTCAGTGAGGGCTGGAAGAGCCTCTCACCTGTAGGATCCCAAATCCAGCTCGGCACAAGAGGTGAGGGGACGGTGCAGGGCACAGGGGGATGTGACAGCGGGGTCCTGACACCAAATCACCCCTCAGGGCACCGGGCTGGGGGGACACATCCCCTCAGCACCCATGAGGAGCCCTCGGATGGGACACCCCCACCTCCATCCCCATCCCAGATCCCTCCCTCAAAGAAAAGCAAAACCACCTCTCTGCTCTCCCCTGGGTTATCCCCCAATACCTCCAACCCCAAATTCCCAACGGGACACCCACAACGGAGCCACCAGGGAAGAGACTGGATCCAAAGGCAGAATCACTCCAAGGAGAATGAAAGTGAAGCCTAATTCTGAAGTTATTTCAATAACTTCCTGAATGACCCAGTTCTTCCCATTTTATAACTTTTCCTCTCTGGTTTTTTTTTTCTTTTTTTTCTTTTTTTTTGTTTAAAGAGGTGGGAAGGGAAAAAAAAATAAAGGGACGAAGATTGGAAAAGTTTAATAGAGGGAGAAAAAGTCTATTAAAAAAAAAAAAAAAAAGGCAGGCAGCCCGTCTCAGGGGAAGAGCTGAAATATTAAAGAAAGCAAAATCGCTTCTCCGGCTGCCGAGGCAGAGCAGGAGAATGGAGAGGCTGGAAGAGAAGGAATGGGGCACTTTTAATTGAAAAAAGGGAGATTCGAATGAAATATCCAATATCCCCCGTTAAAGAAAGGAAGAAAGACGGACCTTGGCCGCCGAGAAATTGCTGAAAGCCCCAACTTTTCTTTCTCTCCCCCTTTGCTCGGAAGTTATAGGAAAGAGGGATGAGAGAAAGGAAGGGAAAAAAGGGTCTTTCATCCGAGAGGAACTCAGGGGGAATGGAGGAGGAGGGCGGGGAGAGAGAGAGCAAGTTTTATTCATTTATTTTATTTTATG
>VZRV01004963.1:124131-136121 GCA_013398115.1 Falcunculus frontatus | reverse complement strand
GAAAATTAAATTGGTTAAGTGGGGGGGGGGGGGAAAGGGGGGGCGGGGGCGGTGGTGGGGGAAGGGGGTCCGGGGTTTTCTTTTTAAGGAGCTTTATGAAGAAATTATTTTTTAAAAAAATTATATTTCTTTCAAGCATCTTCGCTCTTCCCCCCCTCCCCAACTCCTTCTCCCAGCCCCGGAACGCAGCCGCACTTGGAAAAACCCATCTCGGAGCGTTCTGCTTTTGAATAGAGAGCGTTCCCCAGCACAATCTAATTAACAAAAATGATAATGAAGAGGGTGGGGAAAAAATTTCAGAGGGAACAAAATAAAAAAAAACCCCCAAATCTCCAAACTCCCAGAGAAAAAAAACCCCAAACCCACGGGATAAGGTGAGATTCCCACCAGGCACAATTCCCGTCCCTCGCTCTGCGCTTCTGCGGGGGATGAGGGTTTAGGATTTGGGATGAGGTTTTCAGCACAATATCCCCAAAATCCTATTAAAATAATTACCAGCAGCTCCCATCGCCGGTGTGGGATGGAATGCAGCTGCAACCAACAGGGCATCACCCCGCCAGCGTTTTCCAAAGGTTTTTCCGGCATCTCCCCGTAAATCCCGGCTCGGTTCAAGCCTCTCCCACACACCCAGTGCCTGGCTCACACTGGTTTTGACATTCACGNCGCACGAGCCTCTCTCCCAACGAGATTCAATTAATTGATAACAAGAGGCATCAAATTAATTTTTCAAGGATGTTAGATTTTGATGAAGGAAAAAATCTCTCTGATTTTAATCGGGGCGGCGTTTAAAAGGCATAAATGAATATCCNACAAAAATGATAATGAAGAGGGTGGGGAAAAAATTTCAGAGGGAACAAAATAAAAAAAAACCCCCAAATCTCCAAACTCCCAGAGAAAAAAAACCCCAAACCCACGGGATAAGGTGAGATTCCCACCAGGCACAATTCCCGTCCCTCGCTCTGCGCTTCTGCGGGGGATGAGGGTTTAGGATTTGGGATGAGGTTTTCAGCACAATATCCCCAAAATCCTATTAAAATAATTACCAGCAGCTCCCATCGCCGGTGTGGGATGGAATGCAGCTGCAACCAACAGGGCATCACCCCGCCAGCGTTTTCCAAAGGTTTTTCCGGCATCTCCCCGTAAATCCCGGCTCGGTTCAAGCCTCTCCCACACACCCAGTGCCTGGCTCACACTGGTTTTGACACTCACGCCGTGGGGACGCATCCTCCTGGTGCAAATCCCACCTGGAATTCCTGCTGCAGCATCCCACCGGCACCTGAGCCCTCATCCCACCCGGAGCACACGGAACGCTGCAGCCAAAATCCCCTCCGTGCCTCCCGCAGGCAGCCACGATGGTCCCACACCCTCCTGCCAGGGCCTGGGGCACCTGAGGAACAGGAGGGATCTTCCTCTTTGATGGAAGCATGAAGGACACTGCCCTGTGCAAGTGAGGAAGAGGAGGGACACGGGAAAATGTCCCGACTCAATCCCTGGGAAGGGCGAAAGCTCCCGGCAAATGAGGGAAGCTCTGAGATCGAAATAAACCCCAAACTCCAGGAGCTGCCCCTGCCCCATCCCCTCAGGAGAGGCTGCAAAGGGCAAGGATGGAGCCAGGGAGGAAGAAAATTCCCTGGAGCAGCTGAGGGACGCTCTGGAGAGGGATGAGGAGCGATGCCAGGGCTGGGACTCGGCCTCCCACGTCCCACCCCGAGTGAAATTTTCCAGCTGAGTTCACGGCAAGTCAGACTGGAAGTTGCTCAAAGTCTCTCCTGGCCTTCAAATAATCCAGAGGGGAGAAAAAAACAGGCATGGTACCTATGGAGCAGGAGGGAGGGACTCGGGATGCCACAAGTTTTCCCAGCCTCGGTCGCGTCTGTGCAAAAATTCATCCGGAGCAGGCTCTGGTTAACGCGCTCCCCGCCGCATCCACGGCAAATCCCATTTCTATGCAGGAAGAGGCCTGGTTTCCATCCAGAAATTATGCTGCTCACGAGGAGGGAGAAGAAGAAAGGCAGTGGGGGGGAGAACTATCCTTGGGCATTTTCAAACTCCCGGTCTGAAGTCCATTTTTCTTTGCATCCCGATCGGAGGCAGCGTGACCCGAGGCCGGCTCCGTCTCGCAGCCCTGCCAGAGCTCGGCTCCACGCTTCCAAACAGCATCCCTGATTTTATTCCTGCACAGCTTGGCTCCTCCATGGACAGACTCGGCATCTCCAGGTTTCTCTGGGCACCTGCCACCCCCGTGGAGCAAACCCAGCCCCACAGACGAACACGGCTCCCGACAGCTCGGCTGGGAATAACTCCGGAGATTTCTCCAGTGTTTTCCTAAAAGCTGGGAAGCAGCGTGTTCGGCAGGGCTGTGCTGGGATCCTGCCCTGGGAATGCTGCTGGGTGCCCACGGAGGGGAGTGGGATGGTGGATTTAATATTTGAGGTGCTCGGGAAGAGAGCGGGAGAGGCAGGAGCATCCCTCGGCCGCGGGAAGCGCTTCCCACCAGGACCCTGTGCTGAAGTCAAAAGGTCACTGGGGTCTCCCCTGTGCTCCTTCTCTGTGTCACCTGGATGAGCCACGTCCAGCCACCACGTCCTCTTCCCAGGAACATCCATCCCCCTCTGGGGCTCTTCCACGGGGAATCCAGGAGGTGCTGCCTGGCCCAGCGTGCCCACGGCTGCGGATGCATCCCGCAGGGATCCAGCAAAGCTCTTCCATGGCTTCAGCATCCCTCTGGATGCCAGGTCAGAGACTCAGGGAAGGGATCTGGTCCCACAGCATCGCTCCAAGGTCACTCTTGGCATTCCCAGGTCGTGCTGATCCATCCAGGCTCCTGAGATCCCCACAGCGACAGCGGGACACGGCACCTTCCCAAATCCAGCACATCCCTGCTTCGTGGACTGGGACAGAGCTGGGGAAGGGGGAAACGAATCCATGTCCTGAATCCCTGCTCATCCCAGGCAGCGCTTCCCCCCGGGAACAGCGAGATCCTGAAGCCTAAATCCAGGGAGCCCCAGCCCCCAGGAGCAGCACCCGGGTGGCTGCTGCTGCTCCAGCTCGGTGGCCAAGGAAGCCCCTGGCACCTTCCCACTGCTGTGGGACACCCAGCACCATGCAGATCCCGGGGATTATTCCCAGGAACTGGGCTCCCCCCACACCTCCTAAAAATAACCCTCATCCTTTAAAATATTAATTAATGATTCACCAATTCCTGTCACCCTCCCCTGCAGCCCTGGGGCCCTGTGAGCACCTCTGGGTGCTGGGGCAGGGAGGGGCTCAAGGTCCCTGGCTCCCAATGTGTCCCCTGCCTGGGCAGGACTCACCACTGGCTGATGGGAAGCTGATTTTTAGGGAAGATGCCAAAAATTCCCAGCCCAGGGCTCTGGCACAGGGTCCCAGGTGAGGGTGCCCACCTTGGGCTGGGTGCCCACCCTCTGGGTGCCACCTTTGTCCCACGGCAGCCACAGCACAGCCCCCAGCTCCTCCACAACCTGGTCACATCCTCTTCCTGCATCTCCTGTGAGACAGGGGCCCTCTCCCTGTCCCCAAACTGTCCCTGGGTGGGCACAGGGCACTGGGGATCACCCACTGCAGGACACGGTGTCACAGGGGCTCTCACAGGCAGGGCACCAAGCCAGGGGACATCCCCCGTTGTCCCCAGATCAAAAATCATCACATCGTGGTGAGGGAAGGACACAGCACCAAGCATCAGGCAAGATGGGGAGAGGACACAGCTGGGGACATCAAATCCCTCAGGGGCACGAGCCACATCCCTGGCCCCGTGTCCCCCATGCCCTCTCCAGCCCCAGCACAGCCCTGCCAGGAGTTTTCAACCCCCAATTACGGTTTTAAACCTCCAGACAAACCCAGCAACTCATGCTCATTGCCAGAGAGATTCCCAGAGCGTTTGTGTCTGCAACAGCGCTTGGGAAGGACCAGGGCTGCAGTGGAAGGAGATGTCCCCTCTGAGGGGACAGGGGGCTGTCCCTTCTTCCCTTTCCCAGAGGGATGGGCACGGCCCTGACTCCTCCTGCAGCTCCATCCCAAATTTACAGCTGGGAATTCAGCAGCTCCCGATTCATCCCCTGCTCTGGCACGGCGGGGACACGAGGGACCGACGGCACCAACCCTCCCCAGAGTCAGCAGCAACCCCCAAACGCCCCCCTCACCCACCAAACCCCATCCCACTGCATTCCCAAAGGGAACAGACTCTTCATCAGGGAGTGTTTTAACCCCCCCAGCATTCCTCCTTCCCTCCTTCCGTGGCACCGGTGGAAAACCTGTGGATGCAGGGATGGGGAGGGTTTGATCCATGGACGGGGCTGCTCCGACAGCTCCAAAGTCAGACCCAGATTTGGAGCCGTGGCTCCACTTCCCAGGGAAAAAGGCATTTGTTCAGTGGGAGCCCACAGGCATCCAGGGAAAGACTTCAAGGGATTTGGGAACAGGCCCTGCCATGAATCCTTTTATAAATGAACCTGGGTTAAAAGGAGAGGTGGGAATAGCTCAGACGGGGCTGTGCTGACCCCAACCTGCTGCTGCATCCGGAGGGTCCCGAGCATCCCTCAGGGTGCAGAGCCCAGCCCTGGGATCCATCCCGTGGGAAGGAGCTGGGCTGGACCCTGCAGCCCCTGGCACCTTTGGGTTTGACTTTGGGAAAGTCAAACCCCGATTCCAGCCCAAACCTCACTCCTGTCACTATGGAAAAAGGGGATGCAGTGGATGTTGTGCCATGCCACGGGAGCGGAGCTCAGCCAGAAATCCCTTCCCAGGGTTTCTCCAGCATGCTCACACTCCCACCCCTCACAGGATGGATTTTTGGATGTTTCCCTTCTCTTGCTTCTCTCGGGAGCACATTGAGGGAATCTCCCTTCCCCAAAAATGCACAAAAAGCCAAAATTACAGAGATCTTCCCCAATTCTTCCTCTCCACCTCCATGGGGGAACAAGGGCTCTGCTGCCGAACCCAGACCCCTCTGCAAGCAGCACCCTACAAACCCCAAATGCTTTGGGGTCAGAGGGACAGGAATGGGTCCTGCAGAGGCAGAATTGAGGATGAGAACCCCAAACTGCGGGTTCCAAGAGGCCGAGACAAACTGGGAGCAATGGGACGAGCAGGAGCATCACCCTCACCCTCCTCCTCCTCCTCATCCCAGAGCCCCAGCTTTACCCACCCAGCAGGTGACAAGAGCCCCTTTTGTTTTCCAAACGAGGAATTCCTGTCGCTTTTGAGGGTTTAATTTATTAATGGGGACCATCTGTGGCAGCCTGGATCCCCAAACCCTGCCCGGGCAGGGCAGCAGGATGGGATCCATCCCGGGATGGGATTGGGATGGGATTGGATGGGATGGGATGGCATTGGGATGGCCCCTGCCCTGCCCACAAACCCAACCCCATCCCAGCAGGACCCTGTGGATAAAAGTCCATCCAGGAAGCTGCAGGGAAAGCAGGTTGGGGTGTAAAGAGAGAAATGTAAATTCTTGGGAAACAATCCCAGAGAAAGGCAAAGCTGGAGACTTTCTAAACCCCACCTGAATCCACCTCGGCAAAAATCTGGGGCTTTGCAGCTCTGCCCGGCCCAGCACATTCCCAAAATCCACATTTCCTGCCTCAAAACTTACAGGACGCTTCTCCCCGTGCCTTTATTTGCTCTTCTTGTGTTTTTAACAGGCCTGGCGATGCCGTATTTCTCTTCCCGATCCAAGTTACCCCACTTGCTCCAGGGAATTTCCCTCCTGCTGCCAGGTCTGGCAGCATCCTGGAGGAAGGACCAACCTGCTGGCTGCCAAAAACCCTCCCGGGGGCACAGAGCTCCTCCCCACCTCCCTCTCTGCTGGGACAAGTGGCACCCAGAGGGGACACGAGACCCCAGGACACAGGAGAGCTCCTCTCCCTCTCCAGCACAAGGTCTCTGCCCAATATTCCCACCCGGATCCTGGCCCAGTTCAGCCCAAAACTTCAGATCCTCCACAAGGAACTTCATCTCTGCCAGCTATTTCCTGCCACAAGTTGTCCCCTCACCCTGGGTGGCTCCTCCAAGCCCCCCATGACCACCCTGAGCCCCAAAGCCTTTTCCCGAAGCTGCAGTGGGGCACCTTCCCCCTATCCCGGGATATCCCCTGCCATTCCCAGCCATCCCTGCCAGGCTGGGAGCTGGAGCTGAAGAACCCATGTCCCTGCAGGGTGTGGGGACACTCCTGCACTGGGAGCAGCCTCCCAGCAGCTCCAGGACTGTGTGGGCAAAGTGGGATCCTCCGAGCTGGAGCCCCCATCCCAAAGGATGTGCCGAGATCCCGGCACGGATGGGAGGCACCGTGAGCTCAGTGCCAGCTCCAGGAGCACTGGCAGAGGGGCACTGGGAGTCATATCCCCGCTCCCAGGCACAGCACACACCCGGGAGAGGCAGGAATCCAGATCCAAGGGGCCTCCAGACGGAAGGGACTCCTGGGAACACGGGATCACAGCTCATCCCTCGCTCCACAGCACAATTCTGGCCTTGTATTCTGCATTAAGCCACCAGCCTCGAGCCCTCCTCACTGTCCCTCTTTTCCAAGGCATCTTTTCCCAATCCATGACAGCTTCTCCCAGGTGGTCCCATCCCCATCCTGCTGCAGCCAGCCCCCGGCTCCCAGCCTCACAAGAAGCAGCAAAAAGAAAAATCACTCACCCAAAATCTACAGGTTGTGGAATAAAGCAGGACTTGGAGAAAGCAAGGGAAGGGTTTGGGATCAGAGCTGAGCGATCCCGAGGGAAGCTGGCAGTGGGATGCTCAGCCAGGAACCTGGAACGGCAGCGTTTTTGTGCCTTTATCAGCCTTGGAGCAGGGAAATCCCTGTGGATAAGCCCAGCTCTGCAGTGACCTGGCACAGGGGTGTTCCAAGGATTGTTCCATCAGCACCTGCTCCGGGCGAGCGCCTCACCCCAGCCACGGATCCATGGATGTGGAAGCAGGAGCAGCACCTCCCTGAGCTCCAGAGCTGCCAAACACAACCTGCACAGCACCCGGAGCACAAACCCATCCCACTGGGGCTTCCTCCTCTTCCTTTTCCTCCTCCTCCTCCTGCTGGGGCCATCCCAGTGCTCCCATCTGCCCATTCCAGCTCCGGTCACACCGCAGGAGTTTTCCCAATGAGGCAGAAAAAACCACTTCCAAATCATCTCCAAATCATCCCCTGCCATGGGATTTTTCTCCTCCTCTATCACCTTAAAAAATCCTTTTGCACTTTTGAAAGGAATCTTCCACAAAATCATTTTACTGCCCCGACTTCTGCCCCTGATAAACCCAGCGCGGAGCCCTGAGCAGAGCAAAGTGAGATTTCCTCCACATCCACCCTCCGCTCCCTATTCTCCTTGGAAAAATCCCTGTTTTCGCCGCCAGCCCGGCTGCACAGCCCGGGAGGAGGCACGGCTTCCGCCGGAACACGCTGCCAGCGGCTGCTGCCAACCTGCCAGGGCACGGGAGCCGTCGGGAAGTGTCACCCGGGGCTGGCAGCGCCGGCACGGCATCGCTCCACCCCAGCGAGAGCTCGGCACAGAGGGCTGCAAGCACGGCCTGAATTTCCCTTAAAATAAAAAAAAAATCCCAGGAGAAAGGATCCCGACTCACGCCGGGCTCCTTTCCCTGCGCATCCCGGTGCCAACCCCGTGCCCACGGCAGAGGAATCCCTTAATGACTTCCCTACCCTTCCCTGCGGCTCATCCCTGCTCCAGCAGGATCCCCGTGAAACAAATCGTGGGTTTGGACCTCTGCTTGCCTCCTCCTCTGCTTCTCCTGCTCTCCTCTCTCCCTTTTCCCTGATGCCATTCCATTCCCAGACACGTTTTTGTCCCGGGCAGCCGGATCACCACGACACGTTTCATGCTGGAGCCTCGCCTGGGCCACGCCAAGAGCCGTTTAAATTAGGAAAAGTTTGTTAAAAAAACCAAACAAACCCTCAAGCAGCGTCTTGGCTGGATTTTATCTACCAAACACTTGGAGAGGGGGGAGAAAAAAAAAAAAGATTAGGAAGTTTTTCAAGCCGTGCCCGGCCCCATCTTGATCTACAAGTTCTGTTTGACTTGAAAAGGTGCAGCACAGGGAGGTTCTGGAAGAGATAAAATGGGTGCAAGTCCTTGCTCTGAGCTGGCCCAGGAGCCAGCGCTGGTGGTCACAGCCCCACGGCCACTCGAGGGACAGTGGGGCCACCCCAAGGGTCACCAGCTCCGTGCAGGGCCATGTCCCAGCTCCCGGGGTTATTTCCGAGCCAGCTGCTCCCCCTGAGTTTCAATCAGGTGCATCCACGAGTGGCTCACGGAGGATTTTTACACCTTCCGAGGCAAACACATGGAAATTCCAAGCTCTGGGTGGTTTTATTTTCTCCCTTTTTCCTTCCCTCTCGCTAACGGAGCTCATCCCTCTGAGGGAAGATGCCCACGGAGCAAGACTGACCCTGCAGAATCCCCACATCCGTGCTGGAGGAGCTGGAAACCAAAGAGGAAGGGACAGGAAATTTCAAGTCCCCACTTCCAGAAGCAGCAGGTGACACCGAGGTGGCAGCGGGGTCACTTCGGGAGCATGGATAAACCCAGGGTGGCCCTGGAGGAGGAGGTGGGAACCCCCCTCTTGTATCCAGAAGTGGGGAACATCCCGTGGAGACCCCAAAACCACCTGCCAGCCACATCCCAGCGCTCTGCTGGGCTTCAAACCCACAGGGATGAAGGGGGAAAAAAAAAAAAACAACCCACCCCTTGCTGAAATAAGAGAATTTTCCCAAATCCTTCAGGCTCCCAAACCCCACCACGGAGCGGGAAAGGCAAGGAGCCATAAATGTGTATGAGTTATAAACCCAGGGACCTCCGGGCTTCTCCTCCCGCCTCTCTCCGGTGGGAAGAATGAGCCCGTTCCCGTTGCCCCCCACCTTGCTGCCACAAAGGCAATCCCAGCCCCACAACTCCCCCCTCTCCGGCCCCGCTCCCCACAGCACCAACAAGAAAAGAGAAAAAAGGGTTGGGGGGTGGGGGGGTGAAAAAAAAAAGAAAAATAAAATCAAAGGAGAGAAAACCCTGAAAGCCGGAGCCCCTCCCCAGCCCCACAGCGAGACACAAACATCAGCAGACTCAAAGCATCCCCCGAGCCAGCGGCGGAAAAGAAAAGCTCCCGGGCTCTCCGGGCAGCAACTTCACAACTGAGTGCACTCGCATTCCTGCCGGGTTATTAGGAGAGAAAGGCTGAGGGCCCGAGGAGATATTTTAGTGTCACTCGATTTTATACATTGCACTGATTTTTGTTGTTGTTGTTGTTTTCCGAACGCTCCCCGCTCTTCCCTTTCCGAAGGGGATATCAAACCCACCGGTTTCCAGGGAGGACAGCGGGGCTGGACACAGCTTTTACAGATATTTTGGATATTATCTTTTCTCCAGCCCCTTCCCCACCTCCCCCAGCAGCAACTTTAATCCGTTTTATTCCATCTCGCTCCGTTTGCTCAGCCTTTCCCCCCCTCGCCCACCCCTCGCCTCCTCCTTCCCTGACCCCGCTGGGCGACGCATCCCGGGGTGCAGGGCTTTAGGGGGGGATTTTCCACACTGATCCCGTTCTCCTGCACTTTTCCTCCCCCCCTCATCAAATCCAACTTCGTGCTGCCCGGCGGTGCCACTTTGGATTTTAGATTTTATCCCCGGAGCGCTGCTCGATCCAGCCGGGAACGGAGGCACCCCCATCCCCACACTGAGAACCCCATTAAAAATCGGCTTTGGGATGGGGGAGACCCACAAAACACCCCCCCAAAACAAATAATAAATTAAAATTATGAATCAAAATAAAGGGGGAGCAGCTCAAAGAGGCAGCTCCCGGCATTATTTGGGAGCAGAGGGAGCGGGAGGGCTCCAGGATCTTCTCCACAGCCCCCAATTCCACACCACAAAGGGCAGCAGAAGCCGGAGCCTCCGAGGGCTCTGCAGCCCTGACAAAGCTCCCAGCCTTGGCACAGGGAATTCTGCTCCTTCCCCCCAACATTTCCCCCTTTCCCAGTTCGATTTAAGCGACCTGAAGGGGAAAAAAATTAACTAAAAAAGGAGAGAACGGAGTAATTTTTCCAAACCTGATGATTTCCTCCATCCACCCGCTCCTGCAGCTTGTTAGATTTATTTTTGATGCGCTTCAAGGTGGGGTGGCAATTAAAAAAAAAAAAAAATCAAAAATCCTTAATTTAGAGCTAAGATTTTGGAAAACCCTGAGACTTTGCTGTGTTTAACTTGAGGATATGGGGAGGCATGAAAGGGAACACGTCCCCGCCGACACCCGGGACCGGGTCACGCCGCCTGAGTGAGACACATGTTGGGTTGATTTAACATCAAATCCCTGCTCTCCACGGAACCTATTCCCCGCGTAAATTTTTAACACACCAGCAGAAATTTGTAAAAGTAAATCCTCCTTCTGGTTTGGGTTAAAAACCAACCCAACCTTTTAATACAGAAACTAATAACAATTTTATTGTCTGCCCCACAGCTTTACGACGCTCGCGGAGGAGCGAGGTCTTAATCCGATGGAAGTTGGGGTGGAGGGTGGGAAAAGGAAAATCTTGGGGTATCAACTGATGGGGAGGGGAGAGCTGCCTGAGGCTGAGGAGTGATCCCAGGCAGGAATTCGGACACGAATTCCTCCAGGACTAAATTAAGAGCAGCAGCAGCAGCAGCAAAAAAAAAAAAAATAATCTCAGCGCAAGTTTTCCGAGCAGGCACTTCCCAACCACGACTCCCCGGGAAGTGGGGTTTGCAGCGCCCGTGAATTATTCCCGCTTTCTTCTCCACACATTTTTCATTTGTATTAAAAAGTGCACAGGAGGGAGGGAGGGAGGGAGGGAGGGAGAGACACGAGGCCCTCGGCGTGTTTGTGTTTTAAACGGGCAAAGAGAAGCCAGCATCGCTCCCAGATGGAAAAAGAAAACCCAATTACGCTCCACTTGTTCTCTCCCATCCACACCTCCGAACGCGCCTGCCAACTCAAACCAGATTTCCTACACCCAAAGAAATATCCAGAGCCATCCGCGGCACTTCCCCAAGTGCCCTTTTCTCCCGGAGAGGGGGAGAGGGGAGAGCACACAGAGGCGCGTTTGTTTATCCCACGGAGCGGGGAGAGGGAGCCGGGAAGAATAGAAATCCCTGAACTTTGCCAGCGCCGGGGGAGCATCGCAACGACGGCGGGTACCGGGGTGGGAAGGGGATGTTGTCGGAGGCTGATCCAGGGCTCCGGGTGAGCCTCCAAGCGCTCTTTACCCGGGAATTTCGGAACTCCCAGAAGACGACGCTCCGTAATAAAAACTCTTCCCAAACACGTTATCACTGCCGGCACCATCAGCAGCCGCTGCCGGCAGCGTCCCCGCCGAGAGCTCCCGCGGCACCGGGCATCGCGTCCGGGTTAGAGAGACCCCCCCAAAATCCTTGCGAAAGCCCCCCCAACCTCTCTCCCCGTCCAAACAAAGGCGCACGGAACCCCCGCAAACTTTACAACAGGGCGAAACCCAGGCACGGGTGAGCCGCGGGGCAGCCGGCTGCCGTCAGCCCCTCCGGAATCCAAACCTGCGGGGGTTCCTCGGGAATAATCTCCAGCTCCATCCGAAGCCGTGCCTTGTCCTCCTCTCCCTCACCTTGCTGTCTGGGTTAGGGTTTTGGACACGGCGGGTGGATTTTCCCAGGGCGCTGCGGGAGCGACGGCCGGGCTGGCTGCAGGTTGTCGGGGACGGCGGCGGCTGCTTCTCCCAGGAATTGCAAAACTTGGGGCAGACTTACGGATTTCTCTCCAAGGAGGGAATCACACCCCCCGGCCCGAGGAGCGGCGGGTCGAGGCTGAGTTAAAATGCGATGGGGGGGGATGGGGGAAGGGGAAAGAGGGGGAAAAAAACCCACCCAAGCCCTCCAGCAGCAGGAATTAAACCAAAACTGCCGGAGAGAAAGGAAAAGATGGGGAGGAAATGGGAAGCACCAACAAAGGGAGCGCTGGGGCGGCTGCAGGGCAGGGGCGGCCGG
>VZRV01004963.1:108573-123063 GCA_013398115.1 Falcunculus frontatus | reverse complement strand
CACCACCCCCGCTGTTCTTCCCCCCCCTGCCCCGCGTTTTGCTCATTAATGCTTGCGTTAATTGGTTTTTGCCGCGTTTGGTCCCCGGCGCGCAGCGAAGCGGTGGGGTTGGGGAAAGGGGGAGCGGCGGGGAAACTGAGGCACGGGGCGATTGGGGACACGGCTGCAGCCGCTCCGTGGGATCACAGGATCGGCCGGGTGGGGAAAGAGCGCTCGGAACATCGGGCTCAAGGCACGGGGCAGAGCCGGGACAGAGGTGCTGACCCCTAATTACGGATGGGAACAGCGAGAGGCTGAGCGGGTGACCCCAACACCCCCAAGCCCGCTCTGTGACACCCCCCGTGACACCCCGACATCCCCTCCCACAGCAGGGACAGCGTCCCCAGAGCCCCTGGGGGAGCAGAGCTGTGTCAGGGTGCTGGACCCAAAGCAGCACCCAGATGTTGCCCCCAAACATGTGCATAGGGGCCCCAAAACTCCGTGAGGGGGCTGGACCCCGCCCAGCACCCAGGTGCTGGTCCCAAACCCTCGCCCAGCGCTGGGGACACAGCTCAGGGTGACACAGCTGGAGCAGAGCAGGGACCAGCGTTCCAGCCTCGCCGCTGTGGCTGCCTCGGAGCTTTGGTTTGGGGGGTGAATTTCCACCTGCACAGGCTGGGGATGGATGATCCCACTCCCACATGGAGAAGTTTTCCAAAGCCAGTTACACCTTGGTGGCACCAAAGAGCGGCCACTCTGTTGCCTTTTTATTTAGTTCAAAAGTAGCTCTTTTGAAATTTCCGTTTTATGGACAGCTAAAGTAGCTTTAAGAGGTGAAGCTGGAATGAAAAGTATTTCAACCCACCTGGATTTTTTTTCCCCCCCTATAATTTAATTTTTTGCAGGAAGGCTGGTTTTGGTTGGTTTGGGTTTTTTAAATAATCTATTATTGAATGAAAAGTTAGGGGATTTCTGGGAGATGGGAAAGCTGCTTTTCTACAACCAGATTCTGACGGCCCTAGGAAACATCCCAATGGTCTTGTCCCCAAAAATCTTTCCTCAAGGAGACAAACAGGACGAGACCAAGTGCCAGGCTGGCTCCTGGGCTGTGCTGAGCCTGAAACTGAGGTCCTAACCCACCCCTGTTGGAGTCCTGGGATTTTCCAGAGGGCTTGGCTTGCTTTCAGTGCCCTCTGGGGCTCCCACCAGGGAGCCTCTGCTGCACCCACTTCTGCAGAACCCGCTCCTGGTGGAAGGAGCCCGAATTTCGTGGAAGAGGCGCCCCAGGCCCCGTTTCTCAGAAGCACCGCGGCTCCGCTTCCTGCTGGCACCTCCTTTTGGGGGGGATAACGTTCCCTCTCCCCTGCCATGGAAAACCAGGGAGAACCTCTCCAGCCAGGCCCTGATTCCATGTGACCCCTCAGATCCGGGGCCAGGGTGGCTGAGCAGGGCTGGCTCTGCATCCCATCCCATCCCATCCCATCCCATGAATCCCATCCCATGAATCCCATCCCACGAATCCCATCCCATCCCATCCCATCCCAATCCCATCCCATCCCCCTTGTGACACCTCCACCAGACCAGGCTGCTCCAAGCCCTGTCCAACCTGGCCTTGAGCACTTCCAGGGATGGGGCAGCCACTTCCTATGGCTCCAGGCCCTTGTCCAAATCCCTTTCCAGCTCTCTTGGAGCCTCTTTAGGTGTAAAGGGCTCTAAGGTTTCCCTGGAGCCTTCTCTTCTCCAGCCGTTATGTTCCAGCCAGAACATTCCCAGCTCTCCCAGTATGGCAGGGGGGATCCAGCCCTTGGATCAACCATTTATGGCTCAATCCATGCTCAGGACTCAGAGCCATGGGACACCCCACCCCATTTTAGGGGGTCCCCATGTGGGAAGCGCAGCAGCTCCAACCCCCCCAGTCCCACCCAGATCTCTCCTGGTGCATTCCAAACCCAGTGAGTGCTGGAAGCTCCGAGACCTTTGTGAGTTATCCACCCGCCTACCAGCCCACGACAAACACAATATCTGCTTTTATTTCATCCCAAACGGGCGCTTTTCTGAGCGAAAAAATCACTTTGAGTGACGAGCCTCGTCCAACCTGCGCTTGCCCTCTTTTCCCGACATCAGAGGAGCCCCTTTGAAGACATCAAATACCATCGGAGCGGGAAGGAGCCGCACAAAAAGACGTGGGCAGCCTTCCACCGAGGGGAGTTCGTGAATCGAGCGTGGCCCCGAGATCCCTCTTTGTTCAGCTGTGTCAGCCTGGAAATGAGGCAGAGCAGGGAGGAGGGATCTGGGAGAGGAGACACGGATGGATCGGGGTCAGATGGGCTTTGGTGGGATCCCCTTGATGGGATTTGGTCTCTGAGGGACCACCTCGCTCCTGGCAAGCCAAAGGGGACATCGGGGATGCTGCAGAGATGAGGAAATTCCCAGGAAATCCCACAGGTGCTCCTGCACCAGGGCTGAGCTCCTAAATAAAGGGGGGAAAAGGGAAGGGGAAAAACTTCCTTTTGTTCTGCACCAGGTAAAGCTTCAGGCGTGGATCACCTCCAAAGGGTGCAGCAGAGGCAGGAGGATTTGGAGCTCCGGGATGAAAGACTTTGCATGGATGTAAAGCCCTGAGCCACATGGGCAGAGCAGCAGAGTCAGAGCAGGGTGAGGGATCAGTCCCAAACTCAGCCCCAAACACAGATTCCTGCAGCTCTTCCAGGAAAACTCCACCTTCCACCTCTTCCCAGCTCATCCTCACTCCCTGCATCTGCGATCCACCCCCAAACTCTCAGCTGTGGGAAGTTGTTTTTCCTGACAAAGTTGGGTTTTTTTCTCCTCCAGGAAGTGTCTGATCTCGTAGCTGGGATATTGAAAGCCTTTAAAACCTGAAAATTTTTGGCCAAAGGATGGTGATCCTGTGTTTGCCTGGAATGGGAACCATCCCAGTTTGCTGCAAGGTTGACAGAAGGCTGAAATCTTCCATGGAAAAGGTCAATTTGGGTTTGTCCTAAATCCCACCCAAGGTAAAGCAGCTCTGAATCACCTCATCTGAAGCATCCTCACCCTTCCAGGAAAGGCCTCTCCAAGATGAATCCAAAGTCTGTTTGCCACAGGTTCTGAACGGGCATTTCTGGCAAATGGGTGGTGGGGAACATCTCCTTCGGTTTCTCTTTTTCCTTCTGTGGGAAGAGCAACTTCAGAAACAAAATCTGACTTCTCTGGAAGTGCTCATCTGAAAAATCAGTGTTTGATGATGGGGAAAAAGTCCCCCTGAACTCCTCTGCTTCCTGCCCTGTCTCGGATTCTCTCCCTCCTGCTCTCAAGGCAAAATAAAGAAAAAAAGCACATGGAAATGTGAGAAAGAAGAGAATTTGGGATGGGAAAATAGGGAGAATGAGGGAAGAAAGTTACCTTTCCCCTCCCAGAGCAGTGTTCTGGGGATGGAGCTGACACAGCCGAACTCCAAATTCCCATCCCTCCCAAGGAGGAAATTTCAACAGATGAGCAGCAAATCTGGTTTTCCACCCACATTACACCAGCCCTTTTCACCCATCCCCCTGTGGTGCCCAGCAGTGCCCACAGCCCAGCCCTCTGCCCGCTCCCTCTCCTCCCTGGGCATCCAGGGCATCACCCCTGGGGCTCACCCCGGCACCCAACCACAATCCTGGGCATCACCTCTGGGGCTCAGCCCAGCACCCAACCACCCTCCTGGGCATCACCCCTGAGGCTCAGCCCAGCACCCAACCCCCCTCCTGGGCATCACCCCTGGGGCTCAGCCCAGCACCCAGCCCCCCTCCTGGGCATCACCCCTGGGGCTCAGCCCAGCACCCAACCATCCTCCTGGGCATCACCCCTGGGGCTCAGCCCAGCACCCAACCATCCTCCTGGGCATCACCCCTGGGGCTCAGCCCAGCACCCAACCACCCTCCTGGGCATCACCCCTGGGGCTCAGCCCAGCACCCAACCACCCTCCTGGGCATCACCCCTGGGCGGGCGAGTGGAGCAGGGAGCGGGATCAGCCCTTCCCACGGCAATCCCGCGGCTCTGGGCGCTGCACCCGCAGCCAGCACAGGGCTGGAGAGGCCGGGGGGATCCTGAAGAGACCCCCTGAGGGTCAGTGCTGGCACGGCCACGCTCCCGGGCTGCCGAGCACACGGAGCAATCCGGCTCTGCCCGGACGTGCTGGCGGGGCCGCGGCCGCTGCAGCTCTTGGACCCCGCTCGCCTCTTGCGCAAGGCCGAGGGATGATGCACCGAGTTCCTGTAAGTGATGAGAGGCTCCTGGCTCCCCGGGAAAGCCACAGGCTGCTGCCTGTCCAGGGGCTGGCACTGCTCCCCTGCTCCAGCCAGCGGGATCCCGGGACCCTCGGACAGGATTCCCGGTGATTCCCCGGGCGGAGGGATCCCGACAGTCCCGGAGCTGGGGGGATATCAAGGAAATGTTCAGCAGCTTGGGCTCGGGTCAGAGCCCATGTGGGGGCTTTGAGGGGGCTTTCACCCCCTCAGAGCCCTGGCTGGTGGCCGGGCTGTGCCTCAGTTTCCCCTATTGCACAGTGAGGGTTGGACTCAGCTGGGATTTAGGGAGCTGGAGGTAATGGATAAGGGAGGGAAACCCCCATCTTCTGGGAGTGCTGCTCCCACACAGGGACAGGAGCATGAGGTGTTTGGGGGGGTCCCCAGACAGTGCCCAATGTCCCTCTGTGCCTGCAGAGCCCCATCCCGGGAGTGGAAGGAGCTGCAAGTGGAGATCTCCCAGCCCGGATGGAATTCCCCGAGCTCTGCCCAGCCGAGCTGTGCCACCAGCACGTGAGGGGACACAGGACACCCTAACCCCTTCTCCCAGCAGCACACACTGTGCTTTGCCTGCGGGATTTTCCTCCCTCTCCTCTTTTTTTATCATTTCCCTGCTTTTCCAAGAACGTTACTCATCCGGAGCGGGACGTGGCACCCACTGCTCCGGTGTTTGTGTTGTTCTCTCTGTTCCTTCAGGAGATGCTCACCCGCACGCGGTCGCTGCCTGTCGGAGCCGTCACGGTGCCGGCCGGGAATTACTCACGGTGTAAGGCTGGAGGAAGGAGGGGGGAGGCCACGTTCGCTGCTTTGTCTGCAGTTGTTCATTTCTCACCCTTTGATAGATTTTTTTTCTCCCCCTCCTGTCTTTCTTCTCCTGCCAATGTTCTCCGTCCTGGCTCCCTGAGCTCCCTCCTGCTTTGGAGAATTTGGCTGAAACCCCGTCCTTTGCCTCGCTGTCCCATGGTCACAACGGGGTCCCCTCACACCTGGCTGGGACAACCATTCCCTCCCCTTGGGAACGCCCTCTTCCCACTCTGCCCACTTCCACATTTGCCCATTTCTGCTCATTCTTAGCCCAGCTTCCCCCCGTCTCTGCCACAATGTCCCCACACATCACCGGCCACCATGGCACTGACCAAGGGGGACAGAGCCCACCCCACATCCCCCCTCAGACCCGGTGTGGGACACCTCAGGCCGGATAGAGGAGGGGAAGGCACACCCAGAAAGCCCCAAATCCCTGCTCCAGAGGCTCTCCAGAGGGTCCCTGCCGAGGGTCGCTGTGGGAATTCCTGTCCTGGCAATGCCAGGGCACATCCCGCTGTTCCCAGCGCGTGCTTGGGAAGACTCAACAGAAAAGCATTCGGGACACACGGTCCTTCCGCTTCTCCACGCACCCCCGCGGCAGATCAATGAATATTTTAACAAAGAAATATTTCATTAAAAGAGTTGATTGCTTAATGAACTGTCCCTGTGAGCCATCAAAATGCAATGGGGTTTTTTCTTTTTTTTTTCCCTGCCTTTAACGAAGGCGAAGATTCATATCACGAAGAAGTGGCTTATCAAATTACCGTAATAGCCTGTGTAGAGCCAGCCCGGGGAGAGGCACGGGGAGCCCGGGGGCTGCTCCCACCGGGAATGGGACACGGCCCCCGCGGGTGTTTGGATGTCACCGAGCAAGGTGGGACCAGGGCAGGGTCCTCAGATCCCTAAAAACAGTGCTCAGGATAGTGGGAAGCAGGTTTGCCTCCCTTTGGGCTGCCAGTGTTTGAAGGGAAGGATAATTCTCCATCCCTTTTTCTTCCCAACCCAAGAACATCGTGATAAAGGGACATTAAAAGCCAATTGCTGACGTCTGAGGCCGTGAATTGCACCAGGGCTCCGGCCTCCTCTGCCTGCCTCTTGGAATCCCAGGATCAGGGAATGGTTTGGGTTGGAAGGGACCTCAAAGTTCCTCCAGTTCTGAGCCCCTCGGGTGATTAAAACAGAAAGGCATCCAAAAATGTAATCGCCGTCTCTTATCAACCCTGGGCGCTGTTTGTGTGCTCTGAGGGAACCATCGCTGCTGCTGCTGCTGCTGCTGCTGCTGCTGCTGCTGCTGCTGCTGCTGCTGCTGCTGCTGCTACTGCTGCTGCTGCTGCTGCTGCTTCCCCGGAGCTGCCAGGCAGGACAAGGACTCTTCCTCCTCACTCCTTTTGGAAGCTCCCGCTGCTTTGCCTTTGGAAAGTTTCTTAATGAAAATGTCCCTCTTCATCCCAGGTTTCCTGACGGCTCCTCCGTGCTGCTCTCCGGGCTGGGCACGGCTGGAGGGATCCGGTCATTAACAGGCGGGAAATGAACAATAACCTGACAAGAAACGACCAATTTTCCATCAATTAGAGCGAAGCCTCTTTTTGTCTCTTAGTAAAATTAAGTTTTGCCGACTGGTGATTACTTTGGTCTGACGACAATTCATTAACATTTACACGGGGAGGATGCTAATGGCGAGGAGGACAGGGAAGGTGCTGAAGGAGCTGCTGCACTGGGATAAAAACATGGGCTTGGAGAAGCTCTGGAGGTCAGGCTCTGGCAGCAGGACAGGCCAGGGAAGAGGGGAAGCAGCCCCCAGAGCAGGGCAGCAGGAAGCCCTCCCGCCTGCTCCGAGCAGGAGCACAGAAGTGCTTTGTTTGGGGCTGGAATTCTGCTCCTCGCGCCGCTTCCCCCTCTGGGGCTCTTGGTTTAAGGACACTGCAGTGTCCCTGGGGCCAGCACCAGGCCAGGGTCTCTCAGAGTCACTCCTGAGAGCGTGGGGACAATTTGGACACGTGCAGCCCATCCTGTGCTCGCTGTGCCCTCGGGATGGCTCCCGGCTCTGCAGCGGTGCCACGGATGGGGACAGGGTGGCAGCAGAGCTCTGAGCTTGGCATGAGTGGGAGCAGGGGTGGGCAGTCACAAAACCAGCCAGGGGAGTGACCACCAGCACCTCGAATCACCCAAACCAGGCAGAATCAGCCCAAATTTCTGTTAGAGAGTGAGGAAGAAATCAGTGCCGAGTGTGGATATTTGTGTGTATGTGGATGTGTGCGTGTGCAAGGCAAACTTCAGAAATCAAGTTATTCCAGGGATCAGAGCTGCCTCTGCTGCTGGATCAGGCCTCTCCTCATCCTAGAATCCATCCCCAAAAGCAAAGGCAGAAGTTTCTCAGGCTGCTGCTCCTCTTGGACTCACCTGAGGGTCGAATGCATCTGCATCTGAGCAGGTTTGGGGGAAGAAACAGAAAACTTGGTGAGAAGCTCCTCCCCACAGGAGCCCCCTGCACCACCCTCCGCACTTCAAAAAAACTTCCCTGGGCGATCCCAACCCCAAAACTTCCACTTTTATTGACTCATTTGTGCAAGCTCCCCAGTGGTTCCAAGTCTGGCACAGAAAGGAGCTGCCTCTGCATCCCTTCCCGGGGAATCGGGCAGGGATTAGCTCATCCCGATGGCGATTGGGAAAGCTCAGGGAGCGTTTACTGTAAGAGGCCTTTGATTCAGTCCGAGGGCTCTGGCAGTGGGATGGGGAATGTGTTGAATCAGAGGCACAGCAGAGCCCTCCCTGCCCACACTCCAAGCTCCTGGGACATTTCCCCAAACCCTGTCCTGCCGCAGGGATGGCCAGGCTCGGAGAATGTGAGGATTTAGTAGGGGAAAATAAAAGGTCAGGTTCTCACCAGGTTTTCTATTTCTTCCCCCAAGCTGAGGAAGGGTAAAATTTGCAGTTGGGATTTTATAACAGGATGGGTAACGCAGGGATGGTTGGCTCCTTGAGCTGTTTTGTCACTCTATTTATAACTTTATTTGGGAGGGGATTTCCACAAAACCCCATAAAAACTGGGGTTTCCCATCAAAAAGCTTTTCAAGTTCTTTCATGACCTTTGTTCAACAATGACCTAATTTCACTCAAACTCTGGCACAGCCTATTCCTGAGGTGGGAGGAGAAGTGGCATTCAAAATTGGGTCAGTTTTCATTAAAAACGCTTCCGTTTACTAATAGTTTTTTGTGTGTCGGAAGGACTGGGATGGGCTCCAGACACCGCGCGGCGCAGAGGGGACGGCTGCCCTTCTTCACTGGAGAAATGGGTTAATCTTCCTGGGAAATCACTGCTCACCACTGCTGATGCTCAAGGACTTTCTGCCTCTCGCTGAAGGCCTCTCTCTTCCAAAAATTCCAGTGGACGCGGTGTTTCTGTGGTGCCCCTTCCCCTCGTGGGGTGTTGGGTGTGAGGGTTGGGGTGGGATGGGGCTGGTTAAAGCTGGGCTGTGGTGGTTGTGCCCGTGTCACCTGTGTCACTCACCTGTGTCACTCGCCCTGGGTGGTGCAGCAGGAGCCACGAGCTGCCCAGGGAATCCCAACTCCATCCACGGCCCGGGAAAAACGCGGGAGGAAAAGACGAGAGCAAGCGGGAGGCTGGAGCATCCCACACCCTGACCTAATTCAGAGCCTAATCCAAAGCCTGCCCTAATCAGGGGGAGTCTGACCCTTCGAGTCTGATCCCCCCTGCCCCAGGGAAGCCAATGGGAAATGCAGTGGGATTCGGGAGCTGGGAGCAGCTGCTGTGCAGCCGCAGAGGCTCCCGGGGATGGAGCGGGGAGAGGGAAGGGATCGTGGCCTGGGGTCTGCTCCCACAGTGCTGAGAGCTGCCAAAATTCCCTTCTTGGAGCCGTTCAAGCCGGGACAGGAGGCTGGATGCCCTCAGAGCCCACGGACCCTGCGGCTGAACCCCCTGAGAGCCGCGGGATGGGCGAAAACCGGCGGCAAAACCGGCAAAAACCGGGTGAGGCGGAGAGGGGAAGCAAAGCGGAGCCAAGAACCGGGCGCTCGGGCCCGTTCCTGCTTCTCAAATGTGCAAATTATGCAGCCATTTCACGGGACACTTAGGAGTCAATTTGCAACGCGGCTCAGGGGGGAAATTGGGCACATAATTCCCCTGAACAATAACCGGAGCGGCCGCTTAATTTAACTCCGCGCCTGGACCTCGTTAGCGCGTGCCGAGGGGAGGATGCTGCGGGTGCCGGGGCCACGTGCCCGCATCCCTCCGCATCCCTCCGCATCCCCCCGCATCCCTCCGCATCCCGCCGGATTCCCGGGGCTCACGGCGAGGCCCGAGGGCAGCGGGGGCCGGCTCCGGGGCTCGGCAGCCCCGGCGGGTCCCAGCCCGGCTCGCACACGCTCCGGCAGCCCCGGCACAGTGGCAGCAGGCTGTTCTCATTACAGCCCAATGAGGCTGTTTACTCACCCAGCTGGAGACAGTTAGAGAGTGATAAATAATGAAAGAGAAAACATGATTTTCCCCTCTGTGGTTTCTATTTGTGTAACCATATGTCACAGCTCAATACGGCCGCGGGTTTTTTTTCTGCTTTATTCAGGAAAGAGTTGATTTTTTTTCCACAGAGCAGCGATTTTTTTCCCCCCCCGACTTCTCCTTTTTTTTTTCTTTTTTTTTTTTTTCCTCTCTGCAGCGACAGAAGTATTCCTGTTTGTTTTCTTGTGAAACTCGCTCGGACTCCGACTCCTTAAAGTCTGGCTTGTCCCAAGAACTGCGGAGGTTTGATAGGATTGTGCTCAGCTTCTTTTCAAATACCTGTCACGGGGCTGCGGGGAGAAGAACCAGCTGAGAGCAGCATGGGGAGGGCTCGGCACCTCGGGTGAGCTGAGCCGAGCCGAGCTGAGCTGAGCTGAGCTGAGCCGAGCCGAGCCCAGCCCTCATCTCCCGGCTGCAACAACTTCCTACGGGAGGATAAAACCCTCGGGAGCTCTCCCTGGCACGGGAAGGGAGGGTTCGACGAGGGATAATGGGCTGGTTTTGTAAAAGGATCTCTGAGTGCTTTGTGAGGGTAAAGCAGCATCGCTGCTGCTGTTTGCAGGTGGGGAAACTGAGGCACTGTGCTCTCCAGAGGGTTCTTCCAGGGAACCCGCAGCCCCCAGGCACCTGCGTGATCCATCCCGGAGCATCGGGAGCGGGGTTTTAACCAGGGGAGAAGGATCTGTGGGAGAAGGAGGCAGCCTGAGAAGGAGATCTCGGCTGAGCGTGGCTGCGCCCCCGAGGAAAGGCCCTGGCAGCGCCCTGCGCCGGATGGCGGCCGGGAGAGCTCCGGGAGCGCATCCCGCCCGTGCCCTGGGGAGGGCAGGTCCCTGCACGGCCCCTCTCCCTCCCCGCCAGGTACCGCACACCTTCCTCCTGCAATTATCCCCGGCTCCCCCCGCGCCGCATCCCGGCTGCCGCCGTCTCTTCTCCTGCCATGCCCCCGCAGCTGCCGGCGCTCCTGGGAGCTCCTGGCACGCTCCGGGGATGAGTTTCCCCTCGGAGCACTCCCGGCCAGGGGCGTGCGAGGTGTTTTTTCGCCCTAGCAAGTTCGCCGGCTTCACAACATCCTCTTCCCGCAAGATACATCGTTCTGGGAGGGCAATTACCGCGGTGACCTCATCCGTGTCTGCGGCATGAGGTCACCAACGTTCGGGGAGTGAGCGCCAGCCCGGTCCGAACGGGTGTGCCCGGAGCTCGGCTCATCCCGATCCGGCACTTGGGCTCGCTCCAGAGCCCCATCCCAGCTCCCAGGAAACGGGCAATTAACCGTGGCACAGCTCCCAGAGGCCAAACCGGGTACCCGCGTGTGGATGCGGCAGAGAAGAGCCCGAGCGGCGCCGAGCCCCAACATCCTGAGCCTGCCGTGGGTTTGGGGGTGGCTGATCCATGGAATTCACCCCGATGTGGAAATCACCTCCCAGTAATCCCACCCTGGGCCTCAGAGCGGTGTCCAAACGCTCCTGGAGCTCTGGCAGCCTCAGGGCTGTGCCCATTCCCTGGGGAGCCTGGGCAGTGCCCAGCACCCTCTGGGGGAAGAACCTTTCCCGTTTTACCCAACCTAAATCCCCCTGGCACAGCTCCAGCCATTCCCTGGGTGCTGTCCCTGGTCACCTTTGTCCTGAAATGGCACCGAGTGTCTCCCTCACACAGAGCTCCTGCAATGACCCAACTCTGGTGGCTCCAGGTTCCATCACCTGATGTGGAATCACGGCGTGCCCACGGTGTCTGATCCCTACAACATCCCAAAGCCTTGGCTGTGCTGGAATTACCTCAATTAAACGTAGCAAACACACCTCTTCATGGTGCTGATCCCTTTTTGAAATGTAGGGAAACCATTTCTCCAGAGGTTTTGTGTGCAGTGATCCCGGCCTGCACACACAGAGCCGTTCCCACACCACTTTGGTTCCCACATCTGCTCTGTGAGACTCTGCAGTGACAGGTTTGGGGGCAGAACGGCCTTTCTGCACCCTCCAGGTCTCACTGAGGTGCCACCAATGAGGTTGGTGTCCAAAAATGTGCCCAAATTCACCCAAATGCTGGAAAGGCAGCTGTTCCCCACGCTGCAGCCACCCCATCCCAGCAAAACCACACCAGCTCCGAGTCTGAGCCGTGTGCTGAGCGTTGAACACTTTGGTGTTGATGGATTTGTCCCTTCTTAAAGCAATTAACTGAGTAAAATCAGGATCTTCTCGCTTCAGGTCACAACAAACTCTCACTGCAGGGCTTGAGCTGCAGATTGGGGGGGAGATGGACCCCGCTGCTTCCCTGACCCCATTCCTGCCCCAGCACTTCCACAGCCCAAACCCTCTCCTCAGCCCTCCTCCTCCTGCTCCTCTCTCCCTGCCAGCACCACGAAATGCGGGCTGGGAATTCCTCGCAGGTTAATTGGGGTTATTTCCTATTAAAGCCCCTCTGCCTCTGGAACCAAACCTGCACAGCCCCGCTGGGTCTGACGTGTCCTTCCTGCACCTCTCCCTGCACCGAGGGGTTTGTGCCCTGGAAAGGAGGTTGGGATAATTCCCCCTTCCCCCCAGGTCCCTGTCCTGATGTGGGATGTGGCACCCGTGGGTCACAAACCCCAAATCCTCCTGCCATGGGGTGAGCACCGGTGCAGGTGCCAGCCTGGAGACCAGACCGATGGCACTGAGGGAATCCAAACCCTCTGGAGAGGATGGATCCTTTGTTTTTGATTTAAAGACCCCTTTGGAAATGCCTTTCCAAGCTCATTCCTGTGTCTGGAGCAGTTCATTAACATCCCCACCTTTCCTGCCATAAACCCACGGACTCAGGCTCGTAAAATCCAAATATTCCATCAGCCGGGAGCTGGATCTGACACAACCGCCTCCAAATAACCGGGAATATCAAACCAGCTCCCTCCTGGCAGCACTTCTACCTGCAGATCCCTTCTCCCCAGGCCTCCAGCCACGGCTGTGCCAGGAAGCATCCAGCTTTTCCACGGCTTTTTCCACTGCTGGCTCTGCGAACACCCGGCCCCTGCTGCTCTCCAGCCCCTCTCCTCCCCCCCCAGCAGCGCCTGGGTTAATGGGAGGCACTTGGATAGAAAAAAACCCTTTATTTTTTTTATTTTTATTGTAGCAGCAGATAGGGAGAAGAAAAAGCGTTGGGCTCATTTATCTGGCTCACAGTGTCGCTAATGCCCTCGGCTTGAGGCCAGCATGAGAGATTGGGAGGTAAATCGGCCAAGTCATGCTGTACAAACATTTCAGAAAAGAAAGATATTTCCAGGCTCTCTTGCAGGAATCCAGCCCTCCTCCTGCTGGGGCACTGCAGGATTCGGAGCCCACTCTACCTCCATCTGTGGGTGTTCAAAAAGCAGAAGTTCACCCAAAAGCGGTGCTGGAATTTGGCTGGGGATGCTCAGGCCGTGGCTCTCGTGGAGCATCCCCAGGGATATTCTTGTCTGGGCAGTGGGCACAGTTGGATTTTTAAATTAATAATGGATTTAAAGTTCCCAGGGACTCTGTATTTTCAACAATATATACACAGGTTTTTTTTATTGCTTCCAACATTTTAATGGATGGGTTCTTTGTTATTTATTAAAGGCCCATTGAAAATGTCTTTCCACTCTTGTTCCTGTGTCTGGAGCAGTTCATTAACATCCCCACCTTTCCTGCCATAAACCCACGGACTCAGGCTCGTAAAATCCAAATATCTGCCAGTAAAGTCCCCACACTCGGAATAAAACCCCGCTCACTGCCCAGGCTGCAAGTGCCCACATAAACCACGGGAAGAGGTTTGTGCCACCACGCTGCCACCTGTGACTGCAGCCAGCAGAGAGGGTGGCACTGCTGGGATGTCCTGGGTGGGTGTAAGAGTGGGACAGACCCTCCCTGGGACCTCACAACCTTTTCTCCAGCTTGAAGGTCCCAAAGATCCTCTGTGATGTACCAGGGGTTGAGTTTGGGGTTTTTTCGGGGGGCACAACACCAGGAGCTGCAAACTGCGATCCCGCTCCATCAATTTTCCACCTGGAGAGTGGGGAAGGGGCTGCAGAGCCCGAGGTGGGAGTGAGGAGTTCTTGTCCCTCCCAGGGCCGAGGCAACGCTGCCGGAGAGCTGCAGTTCAGCTTGGCTGGGTTTTATGGGGAAAAACCTGCCTGAACAGGGAGCCTGTGACTCTCACTCGCGGAACAGCCTCGGTTTTCCAGGCGCCCGGGGGCGGAGGTGTTTGGATCCGGGATTTGGGGCCACCCCGGCTCTGGAGGTGCAGAAACCCTGCATCATTCCCGGCCCTGTGCCGGTGCTGTGACGGGATGTGAGAGAGGAGCGTTCAGCCTTTGGATTCTTCCCCTTTCCTTCCCCGCCTCAGGGAGTCAAAGCAGGATGAGCTCAGGCAGGATCTCTGCTCCATCACCGGGAGCGTCTGCTCGTGTCACACGAACAGGGGAGACCCCCGGGGACACCCCTTTGCCCCCCTGCGGTTTATCCCCACCTGGGACGGGCACGGGGGTGGGCGAGGGCAGGGGCAGGAGCTCCCCCCGGCAGCCCCCGGCCCAGGGATGGGTCTGTCACGGAGCGTTCCCAGCCTCCGGTCGATGCTGGGTTGGGAAAAGGCTCCGGTGCCTCATTACCGTAAGGACCTGACAGCGAATTTGGCAACGCAGAGCCCTGGCGGGTGGTTTCACCTCCCTGGGCACCAGTGCCAGCACAAGCAGCAGCACCCTTTCTCCTTTTTCCCTTTTTCCCCTTTCTCCTTTCCCCCTCTTCCTTTCCCCCTTTCCCCTTTCCCATTCCCCCTTTCCCCATGCCTTTTCTACTTTCCCCTTTCTCCCTTTTCCCCTTTCCGCTTTTTCCCTTTTCCCCTTTCTCCTTTCCCCTTTCACCCTCTTCCTTTTCTCCCTTTTCCCTTTCTCCTTACTCCTTCCTCCTTTCCCCATCCCTTTTC
>VZRV01004963.1:81809-99897 GCA_013398115.1 Falcunculus frontatus | reverse complement strand
GATGAGGACGAGGATGAGGATGAGATGAGGATGAGGACACAGAGCTCAGTCACTTTTTCCTGTCTTGGTGCATTTTCAGCCCCATTTCCCAGGTGGGGAACGTGAAGCAGAGGAAAATGATGAGTTCAGGGACGTTTGGGAAGCAAACGGGAGGAATTGGACCAGAGTTCAAACGCTGGATGGTCCTGCTTCAAGGAAGGCTGACCTGCTACTCCTGACTCCAATGGAAAAATGGGAGAACAGCCTGGAAGTGCTTGTGGAGGAGCTGAACCACGCAGTGGGAAGAACATTTGCCCTCAGTGCTTAGAAATCACCCCTTGGCTCTACCTGGGGCTCTTTGTCCTGGCCCATGTTGTGCCCACACGGAGCTCCCTTGGCAGCCCTGCCACAATCACCAGGAAAACTCAGAATAAACGTGGTCCCCACCCCAAACACCCTGAATCTACAGACAGGGTAAAACATTCTTTTTTCCAAGCAGTTCACGCCACTCCTCCAGTGTTTTCCCAGGCACTGCCTGAGCCCTTGAGCTGCTCCCGTGCCGTGCCGAGCAGGAATCTGCTCTCTGGCTGCCGGCAGCTCTGCAGAGTTGCGTGTCATTCCTTGTTTACTGTCCTCCCTCGCCTGTGACACACTCAGGCAGGGACCTGTTTGTTGTCACTGTGACACCCACATTGGTAAACAAGGCGAGTTTACCCAGCCCTCAATCAGGGAGCTGTCGATGGCGGGGCCCCGCTTCCAACGGCACCGCAGCCCCGGGATGCCGAGGTCTGACTTCCAAATCCAATCCCCTCGGGGTCCCTCCCTTGGCCAGAGGACGAGGGGCTGCTCGTGCATCACCCAAAATCAGCAAGCTCCACTTCAGGCTCTGCAGGAGAAGTTTGCAACCAGGCCTGGGCTCCTGGAGGTTTTATTTCTTTTTACTGCCATGTGAATATTTTTCTCCTCTCCTCTGGGGCTCCCTGGCTGCCTGATCTCCCAGGGTTTTAGCAGGAACAAAGCCACGGGACAGGTTTCAGAGTAAACAGCAGCCACCACGAGACTCGTGACACAATTGCAAAAGCCGTGGCCACCCCGCCACGCTCAGAGATGTGACCTTGCTGCCCTGCAAAGCGACAAGCCCAGGAAGAAAACCCCAACAGATTTATCCTGGAGAGCCACTGCAGCATCGTGGTTTTCCAGCACTTTGGAACGAGCTGGAGGCCCCACATGGGATTTGTGAATGCTGGCATTGATGGCACAGCTTTTCCATCCCTTCTCCGGCCCCTCTGCTCTGGGCGGGAGAAGCTTGGAAGTTCTGGGTCTCTGGTGAGCCCGAGGTCTGTGGCTGTGGAGAGGAGGAGGATGGAGAGGAGAGCTCCCAGATGTCTCTGCACGTGGAAATGGGGCCGTTCAGGCTTCTCCAGGGTTTTGTGTGCTCTGCATTTAGGAGAAACCCGGCCAGAGAGCAAAGGTCGGGGCAGAAATGCCGGTATTTATTTATCCAGGAGAACTCTGAGAACAACACGTATTTGGGAGCCTTTCGAAACAACAGAACTCACCCCGCAGAGCTGCTAAACCAGTTTGGTGGCGACACCCCTGCTCACGCTGGGCAGGAGCAGGGACACTGGGAGAGGCAGCTGGAAGCAGAGCGCCACATCCCACCAGGGCACAGCATCCCAGCTCCCATCCCGGGGGGCTCTGGGCACCCGGTCATTCCCAGGAATCCCCCCCAGCACAGCAGGGAGTCCCATTGCTGGGATGTGGGCTGAGTAAAAGCCAAGCAAAGGCCTGACACTGGGGTGAGGGGCAGGATAAGCTCAGTTCCACGTGTAAACCAAGGGGAAAAAGCAAAATGTGGCTTTCCCAGAGGGAAAACCTTGGAGAGTGGCTCCCAGGCTTTTCAGAGCTTGAATTGATGAGGTGGTTGGTGTTTCCCCATGGGAATCCACGAGTGTGGGGTGTGTGGGATCCCCTGCCCGTGGCCGGCCCCCAAATCAGTGGCCACTTTTGAGAATTCATGGCCATGATAAGAAGCAGCCTCTGTGAGGGTGACGTGGGTCTGAGAGCAGAGCCCAGAGTGGCTCTGGGTGGCACCAGCCCAAAACCATCCCTGATTTTATCCCGTGCTGTGACCAGGATGCCAACGACCACAGCAGGACGGACAGGGCAGGAGCCAGGCACACCTTGGGCTCTCAGAAGTTTCTGTCAGCTCAGAGGGAAGCTGTCTGTGACAAAAGGGCTTCCCCTGAAGCCTCTCTCTGCCGGCTGGGTCCTGCAGGAGGGTGGGATTTGCACCCACCCTGACACATTCCTGGCAGTGCTTCGGTGAGCAGGGCTCGCCTGGTGGTGCCTGGGCCATGTGGCTGCCTCGGTGCCACCCGGGCATCGTCCTGGGTGCTGTTTCCCCTGGCTCCTGGGACAGCAAAACTCCCACAGTGGGGGATTTTTGGGCTCGGAGTGACCCAACACAGGCTGGGCATGGTGGCATGGCTGAAGGCTTTACCTGAGCTGTGCCTAGAAAAGCTCAGATCAGCCTTCTCCAACATTTTTTGAGGGGATCTCGCCTAAAAAATTAACGACCAACACCTCAACACCTCAGCCCAGCCACAGCTTGGGAGGAAAAAAAGAAATCCAGGCAAAATCTTTGGGCCAAGCAGGGCGCAGCCTCCTCTACTCCCACAGCGCCCGGGGGCTCAGCAGCTCATTTTTTGGATGCCCCCACCCTCCCCTTTGGGCTGCACCCTCTGTGGGGGCTCAACCCAGCCCTTCTGCCACCTCCATGAGGGGCAGCCTGTCCCCTGTCCCCCACGGGTGGTGGCCCCACCGTGGCAGCCCCGCTGCCGGCGGAACGGGGGCAGCGCCGCCGGGGCCCCGAGCACGGAGCGAAGAGAAGCCTTTTTGTTCGCATGTGTTGGCTCAGCTCAAATAACTCATCGGGGACCCGAGCTGCAGGCTGGAACGGGAAGAAACTCTCTCCAGATGAAAGGATGTCAGAAAATTGTATTTAGTCAACTGCGTGTGTGTGTTAGAAAGGGGCGGAGGGAGGAAGGGGCCGCGCAGGCCGTTTGCTGTGACTGACTTTCTGACTTCTTAACTTGTCAGCATACCCTAAAGTTAAAAATGCACATGCACACAGGCCCGCAGCCAAGGAGGCTGTCTAGCCGCAAATCCAGATGTGGGGGCCACTGCGCTCCCGCCAGCCCCGCTCTCCCTGAACCGACTTTCAGACTAAACAATTGTGACTTGGCTGTGAGAGCAGCGCAATTCCAGATGCTGCTTTCCTTGCACGTTGTTTTAATTGGGCTGGCAGGCGCAGGGGCTCTTTCAGTGAGAGCAAAGCTTCCCCACGGGACCGCAGGGTTTTGGCAGAGCTCCCACGCTGCTACCTTAAGAGAGAGAGAGGGGGAAGGAGAGGGAGAGGAGGGGAGGCAGGGAGGGAGGTGATGGCGGGGAGAGAAATTGCGAGCGACTTTCTGAGGTGTTTACGGCCGGGAGCGGCCGCCGCACCGCGGCTTTATCTGCTGGAATTCTCACCTGGTTTTCTTCTGGATTTCTTCGGGGGTTCCGTGGTTTGTTTCCTGTCCCCCCTGGAAAAAAAAAGCCGACAGGGACACAGGGATGTGCCAGGGTGGGATTTGCAGCCGGGGTCTGCAGTGCCAGGACAGCCCAGTGGCACTGGGGGCACGTAGGGTCTGCTCCTCAACCAGGGCAGCATCCATGGAGGGCTTCCCTGTGGGCCATTCCCATGGCATTCCCATAGGGATGTTCCTCATCCGTGCCAGCCATTCCCATGGCATTCCCATAGGGATATTCCCCATCCATGCCAGCCATTCCCATGGCATTTCCATAGGGATATTCCCCATCTGTGAAGGCCATTCCCATGGCATTTCGATAGGGATGTTCCCCATCCATATTGGCCATTCCCATGGCATTTCCATAGGGATGTTCCCCATCCCTGCTGGCCATTCCCATGGCATTCCCACAGGGATCTTCCCCATCCCTTCGCAGAATTTCACAGCCCCGACACCCCCAGCACTGATCAGGGACCCAGGGGTTCATCTTCACCCCGTGCTGGCAGGGTGGGACACCCTAAAAGTTAAAATCACTGCAAATCCAGTCCTAAGGAATGTTGGTGCTGAGGAAAACCCCAAAACGTGGGTGGGAGCACCCTCGTTTCATCCTGCCCCAACTCCCCCAGCAGCAAACCCACCCCAGACAGGTTAAATCAGCTTTTTTGGGACCCTTCATCACCATCCACGCCGCAGCCCTTTTCCTCCCCCCTCTCCCACAGCACCCCCGAGGAGAGGCTTCCCCTCTGTGCCCTCCCAGGGGTCTCTGTGCCATGGGGTGAGACCCCAAATCCTCCTTTCCTCACCCAGCTGTGGGGTGACACCCCAAATCCTCCTTTCCTCACTCTGCCGTGGGGTGAGACCCCAAATGCTCCTTTCCTCACCCAGCTCTGGGGTGAGACCCTAAATCCTCCTTTCCTCACTCTGTTGTGGGGTGAGACCCCCAAATGCTCCTCTCCCTTCCCAGCTGTGGGGTGAGACCCCAAATCCTCCTTTCCTCACTCTGTTGTGGGGTGAGACCCCAAATGCTCCTCTCCCTTCCCAGCTGTGGGGCGAGACCCCAAATCCTCCTCTCCTCACTCTGTTGTAGGGTGAGCCTCCAAATGCTCCTTTCCTCACCCCGCCTCGGAGTGAAACCCAAAATCCCCCTTTCCTCACTCTGTTATGGGGTGAGACCCCAAACGCTCCTCTCCCCTTCCTGCTTTGGGGTGAAACCCCAAATGCTCCTGTCCTATCCCAGATGTGGGGTGAAACCCCAAATTCTCCTCTCCCCTCCCAGCTCTGGGGCGAGACCCCAAATGCTCCTCTCCTCACTCTGTTGTGGGGTGAGACCCCAAATGCTCCTCTCCTCACTCTGCCATGGAGTGAGACCCCAAATGCTCCTGTCCCCACCCAGCTCTGGGGCGAGACCCCAAATGCTCCTCTCCTCACTCTGTTGTGGGGTGAGACCCCACATCCTCCTTTCCTCACTCTGTTGTGGGGTGAGACCCCAAACGCTCCTGTCCCCTCCCAGCTCTGGGGTGAGACCCCAAATGTTCCTTTCCCCTCCCAGCTGTGAGGTGAGACCCCAAATGCTCCTCTCCCCTCCCTGCCATGGGGTGAGACCCCAAATGCTCCTTTCCCCTCCCTGCCAGGGGGTGCCAGCCCTGGCTCTCCCAGCCCTCGGTGACTCAACAGCACAATTTTAGCCTGGGCCGGGCTCCTCTCCCGAAGGCTCCCGAGCCAAGGGAGGCACAGCCAAGGCTGGATGGGATTTTAAGGTAGACTCCGGAAAAAAACCCCGGGAGCCCCACGGGGAGCACGGGAGACACGAGGGGAGCGCAGAGCTGGAGCTCCAGACCCTCTCCTGGCAGTCCCTGCTCGCTCCCAAAACATTTGGGATGCAAAAATACGGCTTTTCTGTTCTTGGAGGGGATGATAAAATCCCAGGGAATGCTGCTGGGCTGTGGGGAAGGGGTTGGGAATCTTGTCCCCTCCATTGGGATCTGCCTTCGCCTCTGTCCCTGAAACTGGGGGTCTGGATTCCTCTGGGATGCTGGAAAAATTCAGGAAAGGCCAGTCCAGGAGCGACAGGTACTTCAGATCCATGGAAAACAAGGCCAAAAAAATGCACTTTTGGGGTCGGGGGGCTCCGACAACGCAAACAGAGCGAGGAACTGAAAGTGCTGCCCCAAATCCAGCCCAGCTCCTGGGCCGAGGGCTCTGGGAATGTTAAAAAATAATCAGGAAGGTTTTCTAGACAGGGAAAAAAAAAGTCCCAAACACATCCTTGGCCTGCGCCCTTACAAGTCCCTTAACTCTTTTTTCCCCCCCTAAATGGAGAGGGGAAATAGTGGGGTTTGGGGGGTTTTTTTTTCACTTTTGGGGGGCGTTGTTTGGTTGGTTTGTTGTCAAACCTTGGCCTCGTTAATTTCCAAGCAAAATTTCCCCCCCAATAAAAGGCAAACATGGAAAGAAAAACAAACTATTAGAAAAGAGAGGAGGGAGGAAATGTTATTTAAAAGGTTACCAGACCACATCATTTTCCAATGATATTATATACTCCCTGCAGTATCCAAAATATATATGGGATCGGGGCCAAGAATGTAAAAAAAAAAATTAAAAAAAATTTTAAAAAAAAGGAGGAGGAGAAGAAGGAAAAAAAAAAAAGGAAGAAAAAACACCCAGCGTAGACACAACATCTGGACAGAGGCTGAACAAAACCTCCATTTATCACACTTAATCCTGCAATGAAGCAGTCAACAGTTTACTTCTGTTTTGCTAATTTAGCTGCTTTCATGCTTCCGAGGTGGAAAAGCCAAAGGAAAAGCTTGGAATTAAGTGTCACTTTGTGAAGCTCCTTCTCCTTTCGCTTTGTTTCAGGGAAGTTTCTTCTCCTTTCTTTTTGTTTTAAGCCTGTTCTTTTATTAATTTCACCTTCTGTGCTCCGCCTGTTTTTTTTTTCCTTTTTCTTTTTTTCCCCCTTTTTTCTTTTTTCGCTTTTTCTTTTTTTTTTATTTTTTCCCTTTTCTTTTTCCTCTTTTTCTTTTTTTTTTCCCTTTTCTTTTTCCTTTTGGAAAATCTGGTGGCCCACATTTTTTTTTATCCCAATCTCAAGGGATATTTTCCAATCCCAACATCGAGGAATATTTTGATGCACCCACCCCTGGACAGACCTGGCACCCATAAAAACATGAGGAATTCTTTCCTAATTTCCACCCAACCTTCCCAAAACCCCCAGAAAAGTTCCAGTGCCGATGGGATTTGCATCCCTTCCCTTCCTCCCCACACATTCCCGTGCCTTTTTCTCCAGGAATAATCCCAATTTCCCATCCAAAACCAAACCACACCAGGCCTGGGGATGCCCTTCACTTGCAAAAATTTGGAAAACCCGGGGATGAATCCGGGCTCATCCCTCGCTCATTTTGGAAGAGGCTGATCCCTCATTTTCCCTGGATAAAAACTCCCACTTCCAGCAGAGAAACCCCCATTTCCTGCCCTATTGCGGAGCAAATGTTCGTCCATGTGTTCGCCTGAAATTCCCACAAGGAATTCCAGCGGCAGAATTCCCTGTCCTCGGGCGAGGCTCTTCCTTCCGACGAGCTGTAAAGCAGCCGCCAGCCTGTTTGGGGCTGGTGATGATAAACCCCAACCACAGCCGCAACCACAGCTCATCCCATCCCCCAGCAGCTCCAGGATCCTCAGGATTCCTATGGATTCAGGAGCCCAAACTGGAAAACTTTCAGCCGCTGGAGCTGCTTCACCCAAAGGATGAGAAATTTGGGGCTCCCATGAGAAAGCTGAGCTGTCCCAGACCGATTTTATTTAAAATTAAGGTGCAAGCCCCCATTTTTTGTTGAAATTTCCACCGCTGCGGTGGGAGAGAAGGGAAAAACCTCCCAGAAAATCCAGCTGGAGCAGGGAATTTGCCCATATTTAGCAAACTCAATTTTCTTGGAGCTTCTTCAGCTTATTTTTGTTGTGTCAAGAGCACAAGAGACAACAAACATCCCTCCTCAGAGGTTTAATTAATATTTGTTAAGACCAGAATAAGCAACGTCTCCGGAACTGCCTGGACGTGGAGGCAGCCCTGGGAATTGGGGTTATTTTTGGGGCTGTCTGGTTCCCTGCACTTGATGTGGGTTTCGTGTGTGCGTGTGTGTGTCAAAGGCTTGTCTCAAGACTTAAACCTGGTTTTTAAAGGAGAATTAATGAATTAATGAGCTGAGAGCTTGGAGATCAGCAGAGAAAAAAAATCCTGCAGGGGTGGGAAATGCCCAAAGGATTCCTGGTTTCTCCTGGAATGCCGTGTTCCGAGGGGCACAGGGCACATTCCTTGTCTAGCACCGAACATCATCGACCCCAGATCAGATAAGGAGCTGCACATCCAGGCTGGCCCAGAAGAAAAACATGGATGGAGCTTGGAAAAATGGTGCCAGGATGGGTGATCCCACTCCGGCCTCCATCCCTGGGTGAATTCCATGAAAACACGACAGCAAGGAACAAATCCCCCTTCCCCATCTGAGCATGGATCCCCTCTGGGGCAGAAAGGCTGAATGTAGGGTGAGGTGTGCAGGTGTTTAGGATTTCATGGATAACAGAGGGGCCATTACAGCAATGGGATGGATTTTCCCTGTCCTCAGGAGGGCAGAGGGGCACAACTGAGTGGGATGAGGATTCCGTGGGATAACAGCCAGGCCTTTCCCTCTGGAGGTGTCTCTGGTCACAGGGTCCCTCTCACACCGGGGCTTTGGTCTCCATTTATCCCTGGACCCAAACAGGAGGTGGATTGGGGTGGCTCAGTGGGTTTGGCTGCTCCTGGTGTGGGTGTGGTGGCACCAACGTGGCACCCCCTGCATGAACCCCCAGGCTCCTGTCCCCACCTGATTTGGGTGTAAAGGATGAAAAAATGCTCAGAGGCCTTTGGGCTCCCTCTAAAAACCCCCAAACCAACATTAAAGTGTAAAGGAACAACCCCATTTGCTGTGTCCTGGTCCTGTCCTTTATCTCCAAGTTTATTTCCCATTTTGCTCCGTCCCAGCAAACTTTGTGAAAGTTTTGAGCTGTTTCCCTGCAGGGATTTTCCCAGCTTCTTTCCAGGAGCTTGTCTTGGGTGGAAACAAGGCACCCACAGGGATGTGGAGGAGATCTTCCCTCACATACCCCACCCCTATCCCAGTGTTGTGGGATATTCTTCTATCCCGATGTTGAAAGAGGTTTTTCTATCCCAGTGCTCTGGGATATTTTTCAATCCCAATGTCGAGGGATATTTTTCTGTCCCCATGTTGAAAGATATTCTTTATTCCAGTGTTGTAGGATATTTTTCTATCCCAGTGTTGATGGATATTTTTCTATCCTGATGTTTTGGGTTATTTTTCTATCCCAATGTCGAGGGATATTCTTCAATCCCAATGTTGAGAGATATTTTTCTATCCCAATGTTCTGGGCTATTTTTCTATCCCAGTGTTAAGGGATATTTTTTAATCCCAATGTTGTGGGATATTCTTCTCTCCCAGTGCTGTGGGATATTTTTCTATCCAAACATCAAGTGACACTTTTCTATCCCAGTGTTGGGGGACATTTTTTATCCCAATGTCGAGGTATATTTTCCAATCCCAACATTGAGGAATATTTTGACTCAACCAACCCATCCAAGCATTCCCAAGCTCAGCATCAATCCCAACCCAACCCACCCCAGCAGCTGCTGACGATAAATAAACCCATTATCTTTTCCTGCTGGTCTCTGGAGCCCCTATTCCCATTCCTGTTCCCATTCCTATTCCTGTTCCCATTCCCGTTCCCATTCCCATTCCCATTCCCATTCCCATTCCCATTCCCATTCCCATTCCCGTTTCTATTCCCGTTCCCATTCCCATTCCCATTCCTGCTCCCTTTCCCTTTCCCCTTCCCTTTCCCTTTCCTTTTCCCTTTCCCTTTCCCGTTCCCGTTCCTGTTCTCNTTTCCCTTTCCCTTTCCCTTTCCCTTTCCCTTTCCCTTTCCCTTTCCCTTTCCCTTTCCCTTTCCCGTTCCTGTTCCTGTTCTCATTCCCATTCCCATTCCCGTTCCCATTCCCATTCCCATTCCCATTCCCATTCCCATCCCCATTCCCATTCCCGTTCCCATTCCCGTTCCCGCGATGGAGCTCCCGCCTCATTCCCACGGCTCTCCAGTGCACAGCCAGCCCATTCCAGCCCTGGCCTGGCGCTCCGGGGTCACCCGTTCATGTTTACTGCAGGGAAGGAGGCCGCGGCAAACATTCCCAAACATTCCTGCTCGCTGCCTCAGCCGGCCGGGAGCTCTCCCACCGCGCCGGGCGGGCCTGGGAACGGCGGCCGGACACGGCCGGACACAGCACCCGGCTCTGCCCACCCACTGCAGGTGCGGCCACGGGGGAGAGGGCCCTGGTGGCCCTTTGGGGGGCTCTTTTAGGGCAATGAGGTTTGGGGGGTTCAGGATCAGCCTCGGGAGCTGTTGGATGGAGCCACTACAGCCTCTTCCAGGGTTACTCCAGAGGAGAGCTTGACCCCAATCCTTTTACGCCCTCACACTGCACCGTCAGGGGTTATGCCCCAAAAATCCCTCCCCAAATCAGCAGCCAAATCCTCTCCTGGAGTTTTTTCCCCCTCAGTCCCTCCTGTCCCACGGTGGTTTACAAAGCCCCAGCCAGCGCCAAAAACCGAGCGCTGCTGCCCAACCTCAGCTTCCCTTCCCCGGGGGCAGCCGGGGCCCCCCCCAAGCTTTCCAGCAGGGAAAGCCCCACACATCTGGCAGGAGCCGCTGCCCATCCCCGCCGAGCCGAGGAGGAGCTGCCAGGGAGGGCAGGAGGTGGCCGGAGAGGTCAGAGGGAGAACAAACATCCCGGCCCTGCCAGCGCAGCCGCCGGCTCCAGCTCCAGCGGCCGCACAAAGAGCCCCTTCTGGAAGTGGGGCTGAGCCCTCGGGGGCTTTGGGGAGGGAATTTGGCACTGCCTGGGAGAGCAGCTCAGCCCCTGAGGAAGCCTGGGAGCATCATTCCACGGGCCGGGGCTCAGGGGATGCTCAGCTGCCATCGGGAAGCCCCCAAATCCCAAATCCACCCCTTCCCCTCCATGGACAAAAAGCATCAGAAACGGGGTTTGTCACACTCCAGCAAAAGCAAGCCCTGTGCTCAGCTGGGAGCTCCTCTCTCCGTGCTGGGAAGGGAATTTGTTCCTCTGCTGCTCGCCCAGGACTACGGAGGGAGCGGGGCTCGCTGGTATTTACCGAGGCCGAGGGGCTGCTGGGGCGAGCGCTGAGCAAACAGCTCCGAGCATCCCCCGCCCGGAGCTCCCTGGAACAAAGGAAACCTTCACACACGGGCAGAGGGGACAAAGAGCCACCCAAGTGCTCTCCCCAAGGCCACCTGTGGCAGGGACGGAGCTGGGGGGACACTCAAACCCATCCCAGGTGATTCCGGGTGGGCTCTGGGCCACCTTGCCGTGGGCAGGCAGTGGCACGGCGGGGACTGGGCAGCCCTGGGTGAGATGCAGGGGGACAGGGAGTGAGGATTTCCCTGTGCCAGCTTCTCCCTGCACCCCCTTCCCTCACTGGGCTGGGCTGTGCAGACTCTGCTCTTGCCCCGAAACCCCGATTTTGCTGCTTTTTTGCTCAAAAAAGAGCAAGAGGAGCTTCTGGCTCAGCCACTTTTGTGCATTAAACGCTGTGGCCCAAAGGGACATTTCAACCAGACCAAGCTGGAGCATCCCTGAGGGTCCCAGGCCTCCCCTCCTGAGCCGGGTCTGGCCGGAGCACTGGCAGTCCCTCCACCACCCCTGCCTCAAAGCCGCCTCTTTGGGGTTGTTGTCTGGTGCAGTTTTCTTTTTTTCATATTTAATATTAATGGTAATGACTGTGGCAGGGAGATAATGAGCTCCCAGCCAGATTAGAAGGGGGTAGGCTCTTATCGGGGGCCTGTTGAAGACTCATGTCTTTCACCTGCTCCTTTAATATCCCCCATCTTTCATTCCTACCGCCGAGCCCCCTCCCACTGTCCTAGAACAAAAGGGGTATTATTGTCCGGGGTCTTTTCAGGCTGGAGCCAGGAAGACCTCCTCCCTCCCCCAGCCGCTCCCCGAATGTGCAGCAGTTTGAAATGAGCCTTTTTCCTTCCCCGGCAGGAGATTAGCTCGGTTTGACAAGGCGGTGAACTTTAGGCAGGGTGAAATAGGGTCTCCTTGGGGAGCGCAGGCAGTTCAGCCCTGACTAATTCTGACAAAGAGAGGCACCAAAAAAAAAAACAACAAAAAAAAAACCCTGCCAAAAAAAAAAAAAAGGAAAAAAAAATTAAAATAAGAAAAACAAGCGAGAGCTGCAGAGGAGGCAGGAGAGGAGGGGAGGCTCGGGGGAAAGTGGGAGGAAGCAGGGATGGGAGGCCAGAGGGCACGTTCCCGAGTGGGGCTGGGCTGGAAATCTGGGATTTGCTTCTTGGGTCTGGCCTTGGAGGAGGGAATCACCTCCCTGGGCAGCCCCTGGTGAGCATAGCCAGGATCCACGGGGATCCTGCTGCTCCACGTCCACTTTCTCCCCAAATCCCTTTTCTTCGTCATTTTAAAGCTCTTTAGGAACCCTTTAGCCTGAGCCCCGTGGCAGCAACATCCCAGACTTGCTTTTAAAACACCAGAGCCTTGAGCTGGCGCGGCCGAGGCAGAAAAAAACAACAACCCCGAACCCCACAAAGTGAAAAATCGGGATTTGAAGGCCAAGAAACCCAAATGCTTCCATGTGAGACTGCTTCTTGTGCGTCAGAGGCCGGAGTTTGTGCAGGGACTTGTGATGGTGACGTGCCCAGGGTGGATGGGTGTGGATGGAGCCGGGAGTGACGTAGGTGAGGGATTAGAGGAGAGATTGGCAGAGGGAAAGGCAAACGGCTTCCTGTGGCTCATCCAGGGGTGTCTTCCATCGCTTTGAAGCGCTGCAGGGAAAGCTCTGGATGACGGCAATGGGACCTGCAGGGCTGGGAGGAACGAGGCACTGAGTGTTCCCAGTGCTCGGGGCAGAGGAAAGGGAACCTTGCCCTGCTTTTCCCTTCACCTGGGCCCTTCCCAAGCACAGCCCACGCAGGTGCTGCCTCAAATGGTGCTGATGGAGAATCCACTCGGGAATATCCCATTTTCCTGGGCCAGGGCTCACAAGGAGGGAGGGCACCATGTTCTTCTGCAGCTGAGAAACTTTTCCGTTTCATCAGGATTTTGAAGTTGCAAATATTTGATGGAAAGTTACGTGCCAGCCTGCCCCCACTCTGCCCACAGACATGCACAAATATTGGATATATTTAGGATTATGTTTATAGCATTATAAATACTTCTATTATTATATTTAGGATTATGTTTACATTATTATAAGTATTTCTATTATTCAATTTTGGATCGTATTTGTCACACTGCGGGTGCACAGACCCTGGATAGGAATAGCAGGTGTCTGACACAGGCCTTGGCACCCTGAAATTCCTCATCCAAGAGGAGAAGGGGAAGAAAAGGCTGCACAGGAGAGGGCTGGCAGAGGCCAGGACAGAGCCAGGTCTCTCAAACAGCCCTTGGTCCCCACGGAAAGGGACTGTCACGCTCGTCCCCGAGCACGCTGGTGATCTGTCACTCAGGATGTTCCCATCGGAGCTCTGAGCCTGGCTCAGGCTGCCGACAGCAAACCAAGGCTGCTGACACCAATTCCTGCCGAGATCCCGGCCTGGCTGTGCACAGAGGTGTTGTCACCAGCACTGGCCCTCCCTGGCTGTCACCCCCCGTGTCCCCTCAGCACCTGGCCCACAATGAGGTGACAACGCCAGCGCCGCGCCCCATGAGCAGCACCCTGAGCTCCAGTGTCCTGTCCTGCAGGACATTTCCTGCCAGCGGCTCCACAAACCCCTGAAATCTCCCTGTCCTGCCAGGAGATTCCTCCCTAATGCTCATTAAGCCGCTTGCAAATCCCCGGCTGAACACGGCTGCACAAGTTTAATAAAGCGGGAGACAGATGCCATCAATCATCTGGGCCCGCCACACATCTGGGGGAAATCCAGGGCCGTTCCTCTCCTTTCTTCTGCCCACCTTTGTGTCCCACAAGGACACAGCCCAGGAATTACCAGGCAGCTCTGCTCCCATCTCAAGATTCCTGCCCTGCTCCATCCCAGTGTCCTGTCCTCGTTCCCCATCTCCCAAACCTTGGGGTTTAGCATGAGCTGTTCTCTGGGCACTGGGATTTCCGTGCTGCTGCCCTTTGGAAGCACTAGGGATGTCCCACAACGGGGTCTCAGCACCCCCATCCCAGTTTTACAAAGCAAGAGAGAGACCAGGAGGAGGAGGAAAAGGCGCGGGAGGCAGGGAGAGGAGCAGGAGCTGGCACTTTATCCCTGCACCTTCCTGTTGGCACTTTATCCCTGGCACTTTTTATCCCTGCACCTTCCCATTGGCACTTTATCCCTGGCACTTTTTATCCCTGCACCATCCTATTGGCACTTTATCCCTGGCACTTTTTATCCCTGCACCTTCCCTCACACTCTGATTTTTGGCATTGCCTCCTGCTGGGAAGCAGCAGGAAGAGGATCCCTCAGCAGGGCTCAACACTCAGATTTTTGGGTTCAATTCAGACCATGGCTCCCCATCTGGAACAAATCCTCATCCCTCCCCAGCGGATTCCATCAAGTGGGAGACAACATTTATGGAGCAGATGTTCCCTCTGGAGGAGCCAGGGCCTCTCTGATGTGTCTGAGCACTGCCCAGCCCCAGGATGCTGCATTTAGGGGATGCAACAGTCCCAGGATCTGCTCTGCCTCAGGGACAGACTCACTGACATCATCTCCCATTTATTTGTTTCACAACCTCCTGCCCTTCTAAAATCAGTATTTAAAGCAGAGGTTCATCAGCTCCTCGTGGTGAGATGAGCTCACCCACACCCTGCTCCTCCAACTCTGATTTCTTTTTGATTCGCGGCCCTGGTAGAAGGTGCGAGACAGGTGAGGAGATTGGGGGGTGGGGGCTGATTGATGACCCAAATTTCTTTCCTGGGCAGAGCTAAGTTGTGTTCCAAGGGTGACAAAGCTGTGTGGGTGTCACGGGATGCTGCCTGCACTGGGTGGATTTGGTTTTTCCAGGAGGTGGAAGAGCCAGTGGGCATCGATTTTGGATGGGCACCTTCAGCTGAGCTTATTTCTGTGAATCTCCAGGCTGAGGTGGTGTCACCAGGAGGACATGGCCTCCTCCAGGTCCTTCCTGCTCCCAGGTGTGGGTGGTGACATGGGCTGGGCAAGGAGAAGCTGCCTGGGGTGGGAAAAGTGGGAAAAATGAGAAAAGTGGGAAAAGTGGAGATCCTCATCAGCCTAAAAGCAGGCCAGGCCACGTGCTCAGACAGATGTGACCCCCAGGGAGCCCCGAGGCCACTCTGAGGGTGGCAAAGGGCACAGAAGGACAACGAGAATGTCCCACTTGTGCCTCAAACCTGCCTGAAAGCCACAATTCCACCTCTCCCGCCACTTCCCCGGGCTCTGACTGGAATTCCTGATGGGAATTCCTCGATTTGCTCGGTGTGGAGACCACAGGGAAACCAGGAAAAACAGCCCAGCAGGAGCCACTGCTTAGCTAAAGCCGTCTGCTGAATCAAGTGGTCTTTAAGGGTTTAGTGAGGCTCTTCCCCTGCTGTCCCCAGGGCTGGGGCTCTCCTGTCCCCTGGGTGTCATTCTGGGTGACAGACACGCCGAGCTGGCACGAGCACGGAGCTCTGGCTGGCACACAAAGTCCTGCCAAGCCCCAAACTCACGGCCCTACTCAGTTTGGCAGAAGCCTGGGTGTGTATTTATTGAAAAAAAGGAAATAAAACAACAGCGAGATGGGAGGATTTGGTGCTCTGAGCTCTTTATGCTTCGGCACAAGGATGGGTTATGGATAATGCAGCGCCGTGGGACGGGAATAATGCACGGGGTTTACTCTGGGTTTGTCTCCAGCAGCCGCCCAGGGATCCAAAAAACATGGGATCTGAACTGTTTTGTGCATCCAGCTGGGAGGTGACAGCTCCTGGGGGCCTTTCCCAGCTCGTGGAGTGAATTCCTGCAGGGTTCCAGGCCCTGCAAAAGCCAATCTCCTCTTCCTTCAGCCCTGGGGGTGGCTCAGGTGGGACGTGGGACAAGTCACCCCCATGGGGGGATGGTCCCTGTCACACTTCAGGTGGATTTTGGGGCAGAAAGTGGTGCCTGAAGGTGTCGGGATGAGCAAAGTCGGATTCGCGGCATCCTCACAGCGACTCCGGATACTGGGATGCGCTCACGGCTCGTCCTCCTCACGGTGACCCCGCAGGCTTCCCCCTCACCCCTTTGGCCTCAAATCGAGCAGGAGAAGGTGCAGAAGAGCCCCAGAGGCAGGGGAAGGGCTGGATCCCGGGAAGGGCCGGGCTGATCCCGCAGGAGCCGCGCAGTCCGGCCGGGCCGGGAGCCAGGTCCCACATGTGGGATCGATTATCCACAGCGGCTTAGAGGGGCTTCTCCCGCTGCCACTCACCTCTCCCACCCGTGTGGCAGCAGGGATGGCAGCGAGGTTTGCACAGCTGGAATAAATTGCAGGGAGGAGGAGGAGGAGGGGTTTGGGAGAGACAAAAACCAACATTGAACTCGAGAGGGAAGAAAGACAGTATTAGGGGAAGGTAATGGGGAAAATGTGTGTGTGTGAGATGGGGGGGATTTTATTTACACACTGTTTGTTTGGGGTTGCCCACACACGGTGAGAGCTGGGCTCCAAAATCCTGGCAGGCGCTCGGGCTTGGCCAAGGAAGAGAAGCAGAAAGAGGGGGAAAGAGAAGGGAAAATGGAAATAGGGAATGCAGGAGGAAGAGGTGGGGTTAGGTGAGGAAACAGCCCTGTGGCACTTGTTTGGGAAGAGAAGGAGTCGAGGGGATGGAGATCTCTGGGATCACCAGTGGGACTGGACAGGGAAATCCCTGGATATTCGCTGTTCCCCTCTGGAAAACCACCGAGGTTGGCCAGGCCTGATGTTGCCCCATCAGCCTCTCTGTTCACTCCGAGCACCCCTGGGGAGGGATAACCCAGCCCAGAGCTCCCCAGGGAAAGGTTTTATCCTTCCCCCCTCTCCCCCCACCCCATGCCGTGAAATATTGGAATTAATATAATAACACACCTTAATAATATTATCCCTGGTCGAGTCCATAAAAGTCCCCTCTTGCATTACGGCATTTGAGAGACTATTAAGTTTTAAGGCCACGAGACCTCCGTGAAGGAGAGAAGTCATTTCCATTTTCCCCCCTCTTCCGAGGGCACTGGGGTTTATGGGGCAGGCAGGAACTGGGATTGATGGAGCCCCGTGGCCACCACGTCCCCTGGGAGGGCAGGGCCCAGGACAGGGGTCACTGGGGTCCCAGGACAGGGGTCACTGGGGTCCTGGAGTGTCCCCAAGGATGGGCTTCCTATAAAATGATCTTGCAGTGGCTGATGCTGTTTTCTTGCACTTGGCTCTTCCCAAATCCCAGGTTTTCCTGCAGAGGAGGGGTGTTCAGGGGGAAATGAGGTGGTGGCTTTGACACGGAACAGGAGATGGGGCTGAGACCCCCCTGGGCAGCTGAATCCCTGCCCACCACGGGGAGCAGGAGCTGTGCTTGAAGAAGTGGAGAGAGGGTGGAAAATCCATAATTTTGCATCAAAATGGGGACAGTGACAGCAGCCAGCACAGCCTGGGGACTCTCCTGTGGAACACAGGGAGCTTGTGGGGCTCTCCTTTCCCTTTCCTGCCTGCTCAGCCTCACTCAGGAGCACAAACCCAACAGGACAAAAACGCCAGGGGCTGATCCTTGTGTGGGTGACAGCTGTGGGTGACAGTGGTGGTGACACAGGGGTGGCACCAATTCACCGAGAGACGCTTGGAAAACGTGGGGAGGGAGGGAAGGGTGTGCAGAGCTCACAGGTGAGAACCTGCGAGGGTTTGGGGGCTCCTCCCTGACTTGTGGGAGCTGGAGGAATTTCAGGGATTGTCCCCAAGGAGCGGTGAGGGATTACAGCCCACACCCGATGTCACAAGGAGGGGACAGGAGGACCTTCTGTGGGAAAAGGGAAGTGAGAGGCTCAGATCAGTGGGAACAACCCTCAGCGAGCCAAAGCAGGAGAGGAACCACGGGGAATGACGACAGGAAAGGGGAATGTTGAATTCCTTGCCTTTATCAGGAATATTGTGCTGATTTTGGGCAGCTGGATCGATTCAGATTCACAGATTTCTGCCTCGGTGAAGGCAGCAGAGTTGTTGGTGATTTACCCTGAGTTCACAGCTCTGATTCCCCAAATTTAACTCCCCCATCCCAATCCATGCAGGAACCCAGCAACGGCTTTGGGATCTCAGAGCTCCAGCTCCTCACCTGTGTTGTGCTGCCAAAAAAAAGGGTTCACAAGAAATGTCCATTTTCTTCCTAAAGCACAATTTCACAAAGCAAAACCAAACCAATGCCACCCAAACCAAACCAAACCGAACCGAACCGAACCAAACCAAACCAAACCAACCCAAACCAGACCAAACCAAACCAACCCAACCCAACCCAAACCAACCCAACCCAACTCAACCCAAA